>JAIUZE010003575.1:0-113143 GCA_022085475.1 Heliosperma pusillum
ATTCATGTTTTGAATATATGATATCTCTTTAGCATGTATCACATGTTTGGTGACGGTTTTCGATATGTTTCCACTTTGAGTCGGTTTTTACAAATGAGTCGGTTTGAGCACTATTTTGTCTTGTGCTTGGTATTCTCATTCCTTTGGCTACCTTCCCGTTCGTAAGGCTGGAATGTCGTAACGGAGAGGTATCCTACTGCTTAATTGCATGTGTAGTGGGCATACGACGACGTTGTTGGGAGTTGAACGCTATGCGTTGTTCGACCCGGCCGTCAAATGTTGTGTACTTGCGAGGTGGTGTTATTTGCAGGTAGCGTACCGCATGTTATGAGGCTTGAGCTGTTTTTCCGCCTCTTTCGTGAATTGATCTACCGAATTTGGGGTACTCGGCATATATATATTATAGACCGAGTCTTGGATGCGAAATGTTTATCGCATGTCGAATCGGAACACGTTTATTCCGAGAATCTGGCCAGGTTTAGACTAGGACCGTATTATTATCGTCGTGCTACCAGGAGGAAATTAGTCTACATATACGAAATGTAAGCATCGCGTATGAGTTCAGGGAAATGTGATCCCGTGGATGCCTTTTAATCATACTTTCCATGTACACGATGCTAGTGCGTTTCATTTACCGTGAGAGATTGTCGTCTTGTGTCGTTCTTGAATGCGTGATTTCATGATATTATTCATGGTCATTGCATGATTGGACACCGTCAATGTCTTGGTTCGTGAATGGATGATAATATGTTTGATTTACTGTGATCATCGCATGATTTGACTTGGTTGTCTGTCGAGTCTCAATCTTATCAAACTTATACCGCTAACGGTGAGATGCAAGCCCTAGTGAGCGTATTCGGTTGCCTAAGAGTGTCCTTCCCGAGTCTTTGAATAACATGATGGTTTCGGATTTGATTTCCACATGATCGTATCTTTATATATTGGATTGCCTATCTATTCTTATCGTATCTCACATGTATATCTATATGTATGCATGCTTTACTTTTGTATTTCCTTCTATGTACGTTTAAGGTGATATGACTGGGAGAACCCGGAGTTACTCCCCACTGACTGTGGCGTTCATGTTTTTCATGGATGAACAGGTTGCTTGCTTGGATGACTTTTTGGCTATGATGTTTTGGGGTTCGGGTGTGAGCTAGCGGGCGTTGTCCCTGGATGAAACACCTCTAGACGTTGTTTAGCTAGTTGCTAATTACTTTGTCTGTTGTTAACACTTTGAGAGACTACGTCTCTTGTGATATTTTTATTTAGTTTGTAATATTTTGACACTCCTCGTATTTTTCTATCTTGCATGTATAAAGGTTTTTAAAATACCGTATTTTCCGCTATATAATTCACATGCTTGTATGTTTTATATTTCCGCATTCGCGAGGGTTGTCACAATAAGAGTTGTATAACTCAGCATATTCAAACTTGAAGTCAACACTTGTGAAAGCAACCATTCTTTCTTCTCATTTCACATTTGTTTGGTCTTTCCAACTAATTTCTTTGACATTATTTCTTGTTTTTTTCTTGGTTTCCATGTCAAGTATAAGTTCTCCAAATGTCAAGTCCATTTCGCTTCCCACCCAAATTGCACCGAATCTACACAATAACACACAAAAGCGGGAGTATCGATATTTTAATATATAATGGCATCTAATCATATAATTAAGCACTAATTTGTCACAAAAGTGACTAAGGGGAGGCATTAACATGTATATAATTATGAGTCATCAGAGAGCGAAGAATAAATCAAAACATCATCTACAGAAATCAAATTACATTGAGAAAATTAAGCGCACGCCGATGACAACAATAGGCATCATGCAAGCAAGTTGGCAATTGGAGCAACAATGCGTTCACTATAGCGCCCGGGAGCGGCACGAAACTCACTATTTTTTGCGAACACTAAAGTGAAATTTCGGCCTTTTAAGATGTATAGATAGATAGAAATATCTTAGAGGGTAATAATTGTTTTCTAAAATAATAGCGAGTTAATTGAAATAATTGTAACCAATAATTTTAATTTTCCATTTAAAAGAAATAATCAAATCAAATTAATTTTAATCTTAAATTTTTTGGAATATTCTACATGGCACCCTCTTATTTTTGCATGTTGTGCATGTTTCTCATTTGTTGTGCTACAAAACTTTGACTGTCTATAATTCTTGGTTACGAACTCAAAAAGTGACAAAATCTTTTTTTTTTCAAACTAAACATCTCATAAAGATTATTATCAATTCGAAATTAAAAAAATCGTTACTTTATGAATGCGTAAGCATGAGACTTAGTCCATAACTCTTGCAACACGTCCATAAAGTTACAATATTTTTTCAAATCAAAGATCTCGAGAAGATGATTAATTTGAGAAAAAGAGTTGTCACAATCCGAATTCATGACCATAAATTATATGTGGTCAAAGTTTTTTAGACGAAATAGAGTAGTAACCCATAGAACACCAAAAACCATAAGGATGCCTGTAGAATACTCCTTAAATATTTTATTTTCATAAATAAAATAAAATTCCTACATAGCGTTCATTTATATTACAAACAAAAGGGCATTAAAGACCTTGGACTACTTATTATAACAGAAGAAAAGGTCCTCGAAGTTGTAATTGAAGAGAAAATACGACTTTTCTTAAAATGTGGATGATATTGGGCGTCAAATTCAATCGAGTGAACCTCCTTTTTCCTGGTCTTCGTAATCATAGCAATAGAGTGTGCAAATTTGCAAAAATTTTTTTTTTCTTTGAAGCTGTAAAAGCTCGACCCTTTCGACCTTTACTGTGGGAACGACCCTCAGTGCGTTTCCATTTGTTATTCGACTAATTCCAGACCGCTGCAAATTTAAACTTGATCATTGAAACTTTACTAACATGGGAAGAAACATAATAGAGCCGTTTCTTCATGTCAACTTGGAAAATGACGCAATCTTGAACCAACGTGACACTCTCAGCCTGTTTGACATCAATGATTGTATCAAGGCTCTCCGACGTAGAAGATGAAGTGGGAACTTATGATATCCCTGAAATTTCTTCCTTGGGAGTTCCCGTTTGGATGGTATTAGAAATAAGGGGACAACCCCTAATGAAAGACATGGATCTAAAAAGTGAACAGTAGGTCTTGCTTAAGACGGGTCGGATCTTACAACGGGTATTTTGTGAGAGAAAATGGGTAGAGGGGACAAGGTGGGCTCCCCCCATGTGCTCTCCACTCACCCTTGATGGGTATTTTGTGAGAGAATATGGTATCCGTCTTAAGCTTAAGACGCATACCTCCGTCTGAAATAAGAATTTGTGAAAAGTGAAAGAACTCCAAATTGTTACCATGCATTTAAATCTCATAGTCTTGAGATGAAAAATTTGTTGTACTATGATGCTTCTTCTTATTGGTAAAGGTAAAGTGATGTAATTTTAAACTAACTGAGTAGATGGTCTCATTTCCGCCCTCGCAGGGTAACTTTCATAAATCCATAGGCACCTTAGGTAAACAAACCGGACACATTTTGATGAAGGTTTACTGTGGTAAAAATAAAAATAATTTTTATTTTCTCTCAACCGGTCAACCGTGAGGCCTCAGAATCAGAAATGCAGAATAGAGAGAGCAACATTAAAAAACCAAAGAGACGACTCCATCTCCCTTTTCTCCTCACCTCTCCTCTCTTTCTCTCTCTAAAATCGCCATGGATGTACCTCTGAGATCTACGTTACTCTTCTCCACCTTCCTCGTCTTCTTCATCCATGGAGGACACTCCTTCTACCTCCCCGGGGTCGCTCCTCAGGATTTTAATAAGGTCTTCTCCGCTCTTTTAATCAAATGTCACATTTTCAATAATTTTCCACTTTGATTCGATTTGATTTGATTTGATTGAGGTTCTATGCAATCATATTACAGTGATCTGTTTCCATGTTGTTTGTTATAGATCGAAATTTCTTATTATTTTGTTCCGTTTTCAGATAGTTTGATTATTTTTGTTGTTTTTTTGGTTACGAGAATATGTGATTTATGCTAATTTGATTGATATTTTTGTCGGTGATTAGAGCGTTTGAGCAAATTGCATTGATTACTTGATTGACTCATGCTGCTGTATCTAGCGTAACGTGTGTTTTTGGATTGATTGATGTTTTGTCGGTGACAGTTTCGTTAATGTAATGCTCATGTGATTGGATCTTCTAGTTCGGATAGAATAGGTTGATGAGAGTGCTGTGAAATGAAGAAGATAAGTATAGAGGCAATGTTGTAAGCGTTGATGTTATGAGTGTGTTAGGGACTCAGGGTTTTGTTGTCGCTACAGAATATACGGAAGAGCTATCCGTGTTAGTATTTGGTGAGGACTGTAAGGTAACACTACTCAAGTGAAGAGCTGTAGCTGGTTATTTTAGGGAAGAAATAGTAGTTTACGATTGCTTAGATCTGACTATCTGAGGATGAGGGGGTCAATAGGTGGTGCATAATGTAGATCATTTAGATAGGCAAGCTTCTATATTAAAAAGCAGTTGGTCTCATTGAAGACGGACCAGTAGCATTTCCCTAAGCTCTTCTCATTGAAGACATGCCAATTCCGTCTTCAGCTGAAGACGGGCCAAATGTGGCCAGATTAACGACAAATGTAGTAAAAGAGGAGGTTGTTGTGTAGTAAAAGTTTCGTTGTAAGAAAGAGTCAAGCATATGTTACTTTCAGTTATGTTGATAAGTTCATATATCTTCATTTATGAGTCAGTGCAGAAAGAGTCTGATTTAGTGATGATATCAGAAGGATGTATATTTCCGTGAACACGGGCCTGTGGAATTGTCTTCGTTGTATACTTACGTAGAAGGTGGAATAAGACAGAAATGCAAAGCGGTGTGGGTGAGAGGAAGGTGTTAGTTACATTTTGATTATAGGTATATATACTTGTTAGCCATTATTTCGTTGCTTTTATTAAGTCAAGTAGTTACTTGTTTGATGACTGAAAATATATAGAGGATCAGCTATATGAACAAGGAAAAATTGTTCTCCAATCACTTTTTAAGTTAATTGGTAATGGAGCTTGATTGACCTTTTCCAGTTAACTTCTTGTTGCCTTCTGCATCTGATTTGTCAAACATGTTTGAATTAGTGTTTGAAGGTTGAAATATGAAAATTGTGAAACTTGACTTATAGCTGTGAGTGTAATTTGGACTTTTACTAAGAGCACGTGTTTACTATGTTGTGGACAATTTTTTCCTCGAGGTTTTAAAGTCTACCTCTATGCAGGGAGATCTGCTGAATGTAAAGGTGAACAAGCTGACCTCAATAAAGACACAACTTCCATACACATATTATTCACTTCCCTATTGTCGCCCAAATACTATAGTCGACAGTGCCGAGAATCTTGGTGAAGTCCTTCGTGGTGACCGGATTGAAAATTCTGCATTTGTGGTTAGTTTTATGCTGTCACTCTTATTTGCAAATTTCAAGTGCGGTAACACTTCATAATTTTGTTTAGGGTAGCTATAATATTTATTGTGGTCATTGCTTGCAGTTCAACATGCGAGAACCACAAATGTGTAATATTGTCTGCCGCAAAATCCTTGATGCTGAATCAGCCAGAGAATTTAAAGAGAAAATTGACGATGAATACCGTGTCAATATGTATAATCGCACCTCCTTTTTACATATTTGCATTGTGCATACCATGCGGAATTTTGAAACTGTATGTAACGTTGTGACTATTCTTCTTTCATTAATGATAGGATTCTTGATAATCTTCCCTTGGTTATGCCAATAAGGCGAGGAGACCAGGACACAACTCTTGTGTACCAGCTAGGCTATTATGTAGGCCTCAAAGGAAAATATGCTGGAGTGAGTATTTTTCACTATCCTGGATTACATCCATTGTTCTATACAGTATAATGTCTTATCTTATGTTTTATCCTGGGCTTGCAGATCAATGAGGAAAAGTATTTTATCCACAATCACCTTGCTTTTACTGTGAAGTTTCATCGAGATCAGCTAACTCAGACTGCGAGGATTGTAGGATTTGAAGTTGAGCCTTTCAGGTATACTTTTTCTCTCATTTGGTCTCTGTTTTAACCTTGATGTTATCTTCTAATCTTGTATCCCATATTTATAATGTACTTGACATTCTCTATTTGACTGTGTTTGGGTGATTTCAGCGTCAAGCATGATTATGAAGGAGAGTTTAGTGAAAAGAGTCGATTGACATCTTGTGATCCTCATGCTAGACGTTTGGTCACTAGCTCCAACAGCCCACAAGAAGTTGAAGACAAACAAGAGATCATATTTACTTATGATGTTTCATTTGAGGTAATTTTCAGGCACCTACTAGATTATTTTTTCATTTGTGTACTAACAATAAAGATGTGGCTCCCTGATCAGTATCCACTTCCCTTTTTGTATGCCACAGGAAAGCGAGGTCAAGTGGGCATCTAGATGGGATGCATACCTTCTAACGAGCGATGACCAGATACACTGGTTCTCGATTGTTAACTCGTTGATGATTGTTCTCTTCCTTTCGGGTATGGTGGCAATGATCATGCTGCGTACTTTGTATCGGGACATCTCCAAATACAATGAACTTGAAACCCTGGAAGAAGCCCAGGAGGAGACTGGGTGGAAGCTAGTCCATGGTGATGTTTTTAGGCCTCCAGCGAACTCAGACTTGCTGTGTGTCTATGCTGGCACTGGTGTTCAATGCTTTGGGATGATGGTCGTAACCATGATGTTTGCTGTGCTTGGATTCCTCTCTCCCTCAAACCGTGGTGGGCTCATGACGGCCATGCTCTTCCTTTGGGTTTTCATGGGTATTTTTGCTGGGTATGCCTCTGCCCGGTTGTACAAAATGTTCAAAGGAACGGAATGGAAGAGAATTGCTCTGAGAACGGCATTCTTGTTCCCTGGAACCATTGCTGTTCTTTTCTTCATCTTAAACGCTCTCATATGGGGCGAGAAATCATCCGGTGCAGTTCCGTTCACAACAATGTTTGCCCTCATCGTCTTGTGGTTTGGTATCTCAGTCCCACTCGTTTTTGTTGGTAGCTACGTGGGGTCCAGAAAGCATGCGATTGATGATCCTGTCAAAACCAACAAGATCCCCAGGCAAATACCCGAGCAAGCCTGGTACATGAACCCCGTATTTTCGATCCTCATTGGAGGCATACTTCCTTTTGGGGCCGTCTTCATCGAGCTCTTCTTTATCCTCACTTCCATCTGGCTACATCAATTCTACTACATTTTCGGCTTCCTCTTCATCGTGCTCATGATCCTTATTGTCACGTGCGCCGAAATTACCATTGTGCTTTGCTACTTCCAGCTGTGCAGCGAGGATTATCTCTGGTGGTGGAGATCCTACTTAACGTCAGGCTCTTCAGCCCTCTATCTGTTCCTCTATGCGGCGTTCTACTTCTTCACCAAGCTGGAAATAACCAAACCTGTTTCGGGAATGCTCTATTTTGGGTACATGTTGATTGCCTCGTATGTCTTCTTTGTGCTTACTGGTACTATTGGCTTCTACGCCTGCTTCTGGTTTACAAGGCTTATCTACTCCTCTGTGAAGATTGATTAAATCATATTGTCATCCTGGTTGCTGAGCACTTCTTTCGCAACCTTGGAAAATACTCGCAACACATGTCCGAATTAGCGATTCTTGTGTACCTTGTTAGATAGCGAAAGTTGAGAGTTGTTTGTGATACACAACTATAGTAAGATTGAAAGATGAACTCAGATATAGATTGTTTTGGAACATGTACTTTAATCTCTATTCTTTTCTTTTTTAATGACAGAATCCTCAAGCTTCATTCAAATACTCAGCACAAAGCTATTTTTGTACTGTACTTTGTCATTATAAACAATTGTAGTAATCTCTTCAACATTTATAAAATGTTATCGTAATACTAATGTTTTCTTCATCTAGTTGAATAAACAGCTTATACTCTCTATTGACTGTTTGTTATTTTGTACTCCATATCTTAATAGTTAATAATACCTCACATCTCCAGTTTTGTAAAATTTATAATCAGACTTCTTAAAACTATTTCCAAACATGAGAAACGACAATTTCCATGTGTTACACTACTGAATTTGTGTTCATACATTACTACACTTCGTTGGATCTGCAAACTCTAAGACTATTGGGTTTAGGAATTCAAACGTGCTAACTGATTGACAAAATAATTTGCTCTTAATTGTATTTTTGAATCAGGAAGATAGGCTTTCGATTTGACTAAAAACTTGTTGCACATCTTTGATGCATAATATGACGGATAGGGGTGTAATTGTGGGGTGGCGGTGGTGGATACAGGTCCCCCCGTACCCGCATCCATTAAGCAATTTTCATACCCATATCTGCCCCACCACCCATGATAAGTAGAAGTTTTCATACCCGTACCCGTCCCGTCGGGTGAAAATCTAAACCCGTACCCACCCCACTACCTACCAACCATCTATGTCATAACTTATGGTCGATAAGTTTTTTAAATAATAAAATGTACTTTAATCAATAAATTTATGCAAATTTTTATTTTTATATTTCTAGTTTAGGATTTTTAATAAAAAAATTAATAAAGAATATTATAGAAAGTAATCATAATATCTATATACTCCCTCCGTCCCAGTCATTTGTTTGCCTTCTTTATTCCCAGTCATTTGTTTGCCTTCTTTATTCCCAGTCATTTGTTTGCCTTCTTTATTCTGTGAGAAGTATTTTAATCAAAGACAAACAAATGATTGAGACAAAGAGAGTATTTTCATACTTGGTGGGTAGGCGGGTGGAATTTTAGTACCCTTACCCACCCCACCCCACCACCCACTAAACCTCTACCAATCCCCGCTCCAACTGGGCGGGGCATGGCGGTATCCACTTATACCCGCCCCGCTGACATCTGTAATGACAGGTGCGATTTCGTTTGAAATGCGTGACTTGACCAGGGAAGTTTCAAAAAGAAGGCGTGAGATGTTGTAAATTTTATCGGCTAAATAGCTTATAACTAGGCCTAACTTGTGCAGTCTACTCTAGATATGTTGGGCGAAAAAATAGGCCTAATCTTTTAAATTGAAATATCACAAATTCTCATTTGTGACGGACACTATCCGTCACAAGCTTAAGACGGATACCATATTCTCTCACAAAATACCCATCAAGGGTGAGTGGGGAGCACATGGGGGGTGCCCACCTTGTCCCCTTTACCCATTTCCTCTCACAAAATACCCGTCGCAAGATCCGATCCGTCGCAAGCAAGATCTAATTTCCTAGATGCTCACAAGTGTCGTGTATAATATTTGTCTTTGCTCTATAGTCTTTCACAAATTCTCATTTGTGACGGACACTATCCGTCGCAAGCTTAAGACGGATACCATATTATCTCACAAAATACCCATCAAGGGTGAGTGGAGAAGCACATGGGGGGTGCCCACCTTGTCCCCTCTACCCATTTCCTCTCACAAAATACCCGTCGCAAGATCCGATCCGTCGCAAGAAAGACCTACTGATAGTCTTTTTAGGATGAGAAAATAATTGACTTTTTATGATACAAGTTGTAGGCTAATAGCTAAACATTATGTTATTAGTAAATAGTAGTTTTAAGCCCGTGCAAAATTGCACGGGGATGTTTTCATAAAAAATAGTTAAGATATTATTAATAAAATATACATAATATAATTGGGTGAAATTTATGGACTTAGCTAAATATATTTTACAAACAATAATTCTTGTGTAAGGCGCTTTGACACTAAATTAGTAGTCTATGGACTTACTAAAATTTATTTTCTATCTAAGTTATTTTCCTCGTTTTTTCGTTGTTTTGAGTCATTTTTTCGATATTAGTAGTTTAAATATAGGAATAATTAATATTTTAAGTATAAACAATGTATATAATTTTTATGCACATACTATTGTAATTTTTTTTTCGTTTCAAGTAATTTAATAATTAATTACATTTTCGTAATTTTGTCACATCAATGTAATTTAATATATATAACTTAATTATTATAAAGTTGGATGTTTATTTGGAAAATTTGTATGTCAATAATGTTCATCATAGTCTTTAAACGCACATGAAAATGAATTAAAACTGGAACTGTGTTGAAAGTGGTTCCCATTGGCCATTACTTTATGTATTCTGTTTAACATAATTATGTTAACAAAATGTTTTTTTTTTCTAGGTTCAATATGTTTGATTTTTTAAAAAAATATTAGCGTAAAAATCGTCTCGACAAATTATTATCGATGTCTTGAAATGCAGGAAAATTGTAGTATAATAATAATTTGATTTCCATCAGTTAAAAAAAATGTAAATAAAAGATATTCGTATGCATCGTAATTCCTGAAGGCGAAGTAAGATATTGATTTACGGCTAATTTAAGCTTGACTTCAACAATAAATTCTGGTTAATAGTGGTGGGGTATATGTGAGGAAAGATTTAAAAAACAAACAAAACTGATGATGACGTGGCTTAATGAGGAGGCTTGAAATGTTTGGGTTTTAAATACAGTAGGATTAATAAAATAATTTCATTATATTTGTAGTAAGAGAGTTTCATTAAAATAAAAATTTCATAACGTTGTTAAATTTGTTTGATTAATTTTACAGTTTTTGTAGGCATAGAAATTTTGTATAGGTGTCACGTCAAAAGTCATAAGTCAAAATGTTGACCCGTAAAATAATGAGAAGTAATATTGATTATTTTAGTTCGGTTCATTCCTCTAAAGTGACAAAACCCAACAAATGGGTCAAATTCATTAAACGCGTCAATCTCACCTAGATGGGTCAAACATACTCAAATGGCAGAGATGACTACCAAGTCGAAACCCACCAACTCTTAGGGTTTAGGAGGCTTTCCTCAATAAATATAACCTAACATCCATCATTTATACCTTTCACAAAACATCACAAAAAAGACAAGGAGAAAGAAAACAGGAGACTAGAGAAATCTTAAGTTCTCTTTAGAAAACAAGAACACGTATTTTAAAGTTTCTTCAAATAACATGTGTAATACCTATGATTTATAGAGGGTTTAATAGGTACGTGTCGATCGACATAGCATAGGGAGTCAATCGACAGAAGGGTAGAAGGTCGGACTTGGAAGGAGGTTGTGTCAATCCACAGTCGGTCGATCGACTTTTAGGAGGTGGAAACTACAAAACTAACGCGGGAAACTCACGGAAAAAATCCGTCGGTAACATCAAAATTCCGTCATTAATCGACATTACTGACAGAAAATCCGTCAATATCGTGAGTCAGTCCAATTGGTAACAAAAATTTGAATTCTGACGGATCATTCGTCGAACTGTTTATGGCCAAAGTCAACATAATATTGACCTTCTCGACGAAATTTTCCGTCACTAAAGTCAATATCTTGTTGAATTTACTGACGGAAATTCCGTCAGTACTTAATGTACCAGTGCCTAGCAGCCTGTTGTCCAGCCACAAAGCGTATATTGCATTGTTTTAAACGGTAAAAATTTCAACAAAACCTGCAATACAGAAAATACATTCGTCGACTGCAAAGCGGGAATTCATTCTCACATCGAACGCATGAGCGGGAATCAGCACAATGCAACAAATATAAGTCGGAAGATCGATGGAAATTGGAAAAAAAAGCTCCATCACATAAACAGTTAAACAAATTGATACAACTTTCTTACAAACTTACAAATTCAACCGATTCACTAACTTAGACAAAACTAATGTCTTTGACATAAACAGTAACTTAAGTAGATGACAAGTTTATAACCTAAGGGGGTAACGGAACCCCGTCCAAAGTCGTGCCCGTCGTCCGCGTTGTCGTCTCTTCCACGTCGAGGAGGGAAATGGCACGAGCCTTGGGGAAGAAACGCCAACAATCCCGCTTGCATGGCCTCCATTTGCTCGTCTTGGCGCTGCATTTGTTCTTGAGTGGCCCGTACTTATGCTTCAATGGAAAGTCGGGCAGCTCGCTCATCTTCTTGTTCATTCGCAAGTTTACCCAATTGGCCTTCATTTGAGCATTTTCACTTGCGAATTGAGTGTAATAAGTAGGATTGTAAAAGAAAGATGCGCGTGCACTTTTGTTTCAAGGTGGATCATACCACACTTCTTTTCCCCTTGTTTCCGACCTCGAATAGCCCCGACTTCTTATCGAAACCCTTGGCAGCGTTATAGTATGCACGGAAGTCGTCTGGGATCTCGCCAATTGGCGTTGACTGACTCATCTCTTGGGTGTAAGCTTCCTGAAAAAACAAAAAAAAGTTGTATAAAACATTAAGTGATAAAAACAAAAAAAAGCAAATAAATAGTGTTAAAGTTGGATATAAAAAAAAAACTCCTTAGCAATTAGACAAACTTTTGTCTGCCTCAACTGCTCTAGGATTAACCCACACGCCCTTCTTGTTTTTCTTTGTCTTCTCAAACAACTTGTACGACGTAGGATCAACCTGAAAGTAGTATAAAAACATATAGTGATATATCGGCAATATTAATGATTTATAATACGCAATTTGTGAAAGAAAAAATAAAGAACTTACCAATTCTTTACATGCATCGGAAAAACTCTTCCGGCCTAGAGTATGGGTGCCAAAGCTTTCTCACCACCCGACCGTCTATTTACCTTGTTTATTTTGGACTTCTTGGTAAATTCGGAATCAGTTTTGTCCCGTTTTCTAATGGTTTCCCACAAGGATTCAGGCACCCAATCCTGCCTATTCTTGTTATATTTAAGGCCACCAACAAGTGAGGTAATGCACCTCGTGACCATTTTCTGCCATTCGGATTTTGGGTCATAGTTCCGATCGACGGAGTTCACATGATTTTATTTCATCGTAAACAACTTGTTAGTAATTGCTAAAATCGTACATCATCACGTTTTGAATGAAAACAATTACTTTTTAGTAATAGCTAGAACCGTAATAACATATACCTGAAAGTTATCGTACATCTGCGTACGTTGTGAATGGCTCGCTTCACTCCATTTGGTGAAGTACTCCGGGCCGATGGTACGAATGAAAGATCAAGTAACGTATTGCTTGATCGGCTTGTCATCCCACCTGAAAAAGATACATATTATAACTTTAGCGATAATAAAAGTTATAATAAAAGTTAGCGTACAAGTTATAATAAAATAAAGTTAGCGATTATAAAAGTTACCTATGAGACACTTACCAATGGCCTATGTTAGGATTCCGAGACAGAATCACCCGCGTGCCCTCCTGCTGCGTACTCGGAATCGTAACCTCCTCGTGGTCATCCGAGGCCTGCTGCTCGTTCTTCTCCTCAGGACTAGATCGACTAGTGTTACCTATGAGCCAGTTTATAAACCTACCTGCCATAAGTAATAGCTATATACAATGCAAATTGTTAGGTAGTTCAATATATAAAAACAGTGATTAATCTTTTTGAAATTACAATGCAAAGTTTCAAATTTGAGTGAAGTTTGACTAAATTCATACAATTGTACAAATAGAACACTAATTTAGAATTACAACTAGTGCCCCTCACTATCACTATCACTACAAATCAACAAAGTTTCATCATCTGAAAAAAGCATTCCGATTTTTCCTCATTTTGCACTGCTCGACTTTCTTCATCTTCATCATCCTTTTCTTCACCGATGCCCTTGTCATACTCCCCTTCACCCCTTTCAACAACCACTTCATATTCATCCTCGCTCTGTATCTCTTCCACCGAAATTGGTGAAATTGACTGACTACTGACAACCACATCTTCT
This sequence comes from Heliosperma pusillum, assembly GCA_022085475.1. Taxonomy (NCBI): domain Eukaryota; kingdom Viridiplantae; phylum Streptophyta; class Magnoliopsida; order Caryophyllales; family Caryophyllaceae; genus Heliosperma; species Heliosperma pusillum. Next base: position 13,686 of record JAIUZE010003575.1, read on the forward strand.
TGGAAGACAATTTCGTCAACAGGAGCATCAACATGCGATCTTGACTTGATTTTAAAAACTGCGGACCATTGATTATTTTTCTCAGTGGTTGGATAAGGAGCATAACACACTTGATCGACTTGGAAAGCTGCCACGAATGGGTTATGTCCACGAAGTTTCTTTTTTAAGTTTACATCGACAAGTTCGTATACCTTATGGATACTAACTCCTTGTGGGGAATTATCAAACCAATCACATTTAAACAATATGACCTTATAAATCATGTGCTCGGTATAATAAGCAAGCTCAACTACTTCATTAAGGGTTCCGTAGTAGTTCAACCCTTCAGCAGAAGTCACACAAACCCCATTGCTTATAGTAGCTTTCGGAACATCAACTCCCTCCTTAAAAGCACGAAATTTATAGTAATTTATAGAATATCTTCTCCAGGTCCTCACCCAGTTACTTGGACCCCCTGCTAGAGCTATTATTAAAGGATCCTTCAATCTATAAGTCTATACATAAATAAAATAATATATTAATTATATTAAGATGTTATCTTCTCAATATTAGTTAATAAGAAATTTAAATGTATTGTTTATTTTTTTAATTAAACTATATTACTACTTACTTCATTTCACAACCATTTCGAAAAACTTTTGTCATGTTTGCTCTAAGCATCATCAGAAGACGTGACATCAGGATATGTGAGTTTGATGTACGTCTCAAATTCCCTATAAGTACCCAAAACATGATTTAGTAATGTACGTATTACCTATAATATAATAATGAACTATTTTGATTATTAAAAATTAATTGTGTAATAATGAACTGATAACTTACTTTTCATAAGTCTCTAAAAATATCCCACAGTTTCTTAGCACATGAAAATAAGCCTCTTCAAACTCTTTTTCATTTAAGTACCTCTGTATACATTTCCCGGTAGTATTTCTCAAGTCATCATTGAGCAACTCAGGTATATTTGAATCTAGTTGGTTATGGGAATTCACACCAACCTCCAACTCTTTCACTTTTGTGTTAATGTGATCTTCAAAATATAGTGAACAAAAATTTGAAATTTCCTCTAACAAAAAAGCGTTGCATATGGAACCCTCGACCCAAGCTTTGTTGCCAACCTTCTTTTTCAAATGATTAAGAAATCTCTCAAATGGATATATCCATTGATATTGAACAGGTCCTTCAACCTTCACTTCATAAGTTAAGTGAATAGGTAAATGCTCCATGGATTTGAAGAAAGAGGGGGGAAATATCATTTATAACTTGCATAATATCTCTGCAATGTTTGACTCTATATGTTCCATGGAATCAACTTTAATCGTAGAAGTACACAAGTCTCTAAAAATTTGGCTTATCTCAGTTATAGCATTCCAAGGATTCGTCGGGAGTAAATGTTTCCAATGCAACAGGAAGTAACTAACCGTTTCATAAAGACATGACAATCATGACTTTTCATGGAATGCAACACCAAATTTCTATGGTCAACACACCGACTCAAATCTGAAGCATAACCATCCAGGAATTTCAAAGTAGCAACCCATTCACATAGCCTTCTTCTCCGCTGTCTCTAAAACAAACCTAGATGATATGGGCCGTTTCAAGCAGTACTCAAGAAAGTCAGCTTTAGCCTTAAGGCCAAATGAAGTTTTCTTTGTTATATTCATCACCGTGTTGATAAGCTGTTCAAAAACGTTTTTTTCAATGTGCATAACATCTAAGTTGTGTCGAATCAACAATGTCTTCCAATAAGAAAGTTTTCAGAATATGCTTTGTTTCCACCAACCTGTCGATCGACATGGTCAGGTTGTCGATCGACCAGGGTGGTGTGTCGATCGACCTGGTCTAGTGGTTGATCGACTATGGTGGGTTTTGGTAGTTGGTTGGGTCGAACGACGACTGTCGATCGATTTTTGGAGCTTGGTCGATCGACCATGACGCACGGGGGAGGAGTTTTACGTGTTGTCGGAGTTTCCTAATTCTCTTAAACCTAGTTTTATTTTATTATTTACCTAAAACTATAAACAGCCTTCTTTCACCCACTTTAAAACAATTTTGCCTTTAATTACAAAACACACAAAAGATATCTAAAGAGGAGAGAAGAGAAGGAGCCTTGTTCATCTTTTGGGAGATTTTCTAGCAGTCTTTCAACACCTTCACCTTTGTTAATGTAAGTTGATTTTATCTTAGTCTATAGATAGTAATGTTTATCTTTAATTACTTAGTATGTGTCTTGATTTATTAGTAAACCCTAAACTTGGGAATTTGGGGAATTAGTGTATTTGTGTAAGGAATTGATTTTGAATGCCCTAGTTATTGAATATATGTTATATATGTTGTGTAAACGGAGAATGCATAGTGGAATACTATTAATCGCTCGCTTGTAAAGGATTATCCATTGTTATCAGGTAGGGATCTATCCCACTCAACTATATAATGCCATGTTGTGTCAAATTGTGTAATTGGATTGCAATGATGATGCAATGACTGTTGTATGTGAGTTGTGATGTGATTGACATGATATTGGCTTGTTTATACTGCTATGTGATATGTAATACCGATATGTGGATCGACAAGGGAGTTAGGACCTCAGGGGGAATGATATTGTTTGTTATACTGATCTGCGGATCAAGGAGAGAGTTAGGAGCCAAGGGGGAACGTTTATGATGTTGACTTACGAGTCAAGAAGGGAGGTAGAAGCCAGAGCATGATATTGTATTTCGCGTGTTTTATTGTTCATTATGTATCTTGTTGTGTTTGATATTTTCCTGATCAACCTTTGGTTGACGTGTTTGCTTTCTTGTGTCAAATTAAATTTCAACTCTGTGATGAACCAATTGATATTTTCGGCAATTGGGGAGCAGTGAGACAAGCAGGTATTGATTTTTAGCTTTGGATGATGCTGTGGGATGCGGGACGAGACGAGCTAGAGGAGTTGGGCTATATAGTTTACTATTAGTAGAACTGTCATTTATTTATTAGACTTCCGCTATGTTTTATAATTCAGTACTTACTTAATAAGTTGGTGATGTAATACTTTTAAAGTCAAGGTTCAGACAATTTGAGACAATTATGTGATTTTATTTAAAGTACCTTTTATTGTTACCTTTGATATTATTGACTCAGGAAACTGAGATGTTAACAACCCTATTTAACTGGGAATGTCTTTCTTAAGGCTCTTTGTTAAATGGGGATGTTACAAAGTGATATCAGAGCGAACGATCCTATGACATTAACCAATGAATTTAATGAACCTAGGATGTGTCTTAATAAAATAAACCATAGGCAGGTATTGTTAGCTCCACTTAGTACGGTTAGGGAGACGTCTTAATACGCACCATGTCCCTTTCAGTTTGAACCACTAATCGCGGGAAGTGTAAAGAGATGAGATTTTGTGACTTGATATGAGAATGAGATGAGATTTTGTGATTGAAGTATGATCTTAATACCCACCATGTCCCTTTCAGCTTATGCGTCTTTGAGAATTTGTGACTTGATATGAGAATGAGATGAGATTTTGTGATTGAAATATGATCTTATGAAACCTGGAGGATGATGGTGGAAGAGGACTGTTGTGGAGAATTTTTTCATATGTACATGAACTTGATGTAAACTGATATTATTATTGAAATGCAAAGATGGAAAGGAATTGTTCTGAATAACATGAAATTTGACAAGAAAGAATGAAATGGCGAATATATGTGACAATGTTGCATGTTTAGTGATATGTGTTTGAATATTTTAATGGTAAATATGGATTAAAGATGAGGAGTATTCTAATGATAAGAGAGTAAAGTATGATGAGAAGATGTGATGCTTGATTGATATGTTGTTGGAATGTTGATTCAGTAACGAGTTTTGGTTTGTAGGACGAGTTGAGCCCGAAATCACCTAGTCTCGATCGGGTAATTTCCCTACTCGGTCGAGAGGTTTGTTGTTTTGCAGAATTGGGTCAAATGACCCTTAAAACGAATCATGTCATTTATTCTGAGCAATTTTCCTCTTTATTCGATCCAACCATGATCATTATGCTTATCTTTCTTCTTATTCCTTGAAAATAAATGGCAAAGAAAAGTTGAACATCATCTTCAGCTGCCAACATGACAGTATAGGAGATCGAGAGACTGGTGGAGATGAACGCGATATTAACCGCGACGTTGCGGAACACCAACAAGCCAAAAGAGACGGTTATGGATTCTACAACAATGACCACCGCCATAACACGACAGCGACCCACGAAGTATGAGGGGGTAGGTGTGATAACATCTTTGAGGCACTGCAATACCTATCTGGGCTAAAGGTGGACCAGGCCTTTTAGCTAAAGGGTAAGGCGGGGTTGTGGTGGAGCCATAACAAGGAGAAGATCAGGGAGTACTACAAGGAGGTTGAGCATAGCGAGACGACGGATTGGGATGGCTTAAAGGGAATGATGAGAAAGGAATTTGTACCTGAGCATTTTCGTGGTAACATGCGAGAGAAGTTTGACCTATTCAACATGACGGAAGACATGGCATTGGAAGAGTATCACAACCAGCTCATGGAGTTGTCTACTTATGCATCAGACCGAAAGCTGAGTGACGAGAATCTTGCAGTACGATTTGAAACGGGGCCGATCGTAGACATTATGAAGAGATTGTCAGCCCCTGCACTAAATGAAACATGAGATATGAGGGACTCATACTTGCGAGCTGGTCATGATGAAAGACTAGCTCATATGACTAAGGATGCGAAGAAATTTAAGGGTGAGAAGAGGAAGGCATAAACCGTGAGTAAGGGGACCGGAGGTAGCAAGAAGCTAACCTATAATCATTTCAAATCATATTCTACTGTAGGTTTATGATTTGGAGGGGGAGAAAGTAAGGGAGGCAACTGGGGACGAGGCACGACGCGTAGTGGTTTGTGGAGGTGCTGTAATGATGACAAGGTAGGGCATCATGCATTTGAGTATAGAAGTGCACCGAAAGGTGGAAATGGTGGAGGGAGCCATGGGTACCTTCGAACCCCAGCTCCGAACTCATGGGGAGGTAGTCGATACCAAGGATTTTGGAGTAACCAGAGAAGCAACAATAATGGAAGTAACTTCAATAATTTCCAAAGAAACAACAACAACAATTACAACCACGATGGAGGGTCCTTTCAGAGACAAACCAATGGTGGAAATAAAAAAAAATAGTGTGAATCCTACTGCATCGGCCAACACGGTTCAAGGAGGACTGAAATTCAGCGGGAAGCTCTTTATAATGGACAAACAAACTACAGAGGAGGAGCCCCATGTTGTGTCAGGTGTTTTCTTAGTTCATTGTAAGCCTTCTTATGTGTTGTTTGATTCGGGGGCTAGTCACTCTTTTATATCAAGTAACCATGCCAGGACCTTAGGATTGATTGTCTATGAGACTATTAAGGATGAGGTAGTAATACCACCGGGGAGTCAATACCATGTGCTAAATTGTATAGGGATCTGTTTTTAATTGTTGAGGAGGAAGTCTTTCCTGTGAATTTGTTTGACTTTCCTTTGGAGGGATTTGAGATTATTTTGAAAATGGATTTATTGGGAAGACATCGGGCTAGAATATATAGCTTTCAAAAGAAAGTGTAATTAAAGGGACCTAAGGGAGTGAGGGTGTGTTACAAGGGATTTGTGGTGAAGCCTAAATTTGAGTTGATTACCTTGATTACTTTGAAGACCTGATTGAGGAAAGGTGGAGAGTTGATTATATGCCATGTAAGGGATACCTGAGGGGAAGAGTTGAGTTCCGGGGATATTGTTGTGGTGAGTGAATTTCAGGATGTGTTTCCTGATGACATTCTTGGATTACCACCTAGAAGAGAGGTAGACTTTACTGTGGAGTTGAAGCCTTGGACGAGACCCATTTCTAAGGCCCCGTACCATATTGGACCAAAGGAGTTAAAGAGTTAAAGAAAGAGTTTGAGGAGTTTCTAGACAAGGGATATATTAGGCCTAGTGTTTTGCCATGAGGTCACCTGCGTTGTTTGTTAAGAAGAAGGATGGGAGTTTGAGGTTATATATTGATTATAGAGGGTTGAATAATGTGACAATTAAGAATAGATACCCACTACCGCATATTGATGATTTGTTTGACCAACTGAGGATTAAGGATGGGGATAACCTAAAATTGCTTTTAGGACACGATATGGGCACTATGAATTTGTCGTTATGCCATTTGAGTTAACTAACGCACCAGCAGTATTTATGGATCTGATGAACCGGGTATTTAGTCCTTATTTGGATGTATTTTAAAACGAGGGAGGAAAATGAGAACCACCTGAGGTTTGTGTTGCAAACCTTATGGGAAAATCAGTTATATGATATGTTGACTAAGTGTGAATTTTTGGCTAGAAAAGGTAGCATTTTTGGGTCATGTGGTGTCTAAGGAGGGAGTGTATGTGGATCCAAGTAAGATAGAAGTTGTGTCTAATTGGGAGAGACTGAAGAATATGGTTGAGGTGAGAAGTTTTCTAGGATTGGCTAGGTATATAGAAAGTTTGTCAAATATTTTTCCAAGATAGCGAGGCCTACGACGAGTTTAATGAGAAAGGAGATCGAACCGGTTTAAATGGGATGAGGGTTGTGAGATAGCATTTCAAACATTAAAGGAACGCCTGACAACAACCTCAGTCCTAGCTTTACCTAGAGGGAGTGACAATCTTGAGGTGTACACTTATGCATCCAAGAACCTTCTGGGATGTGTGTTGATGCACATTGGTAAGGTTATAGCCTATGCTTCACGACAATTGAAACCATATGAGGATATTATCCAACCCACGATTTGGAATTATGGGCGGTGGTGTTTGCACTGAAATTGTGGAGGCATTACCTATATGGGGCAACATTTGAGGTGTTTTCGGACCACAAGAGTCTGAAATACATCTATACACAGAAGGAATTGAATATGAGGCAGATGAGGTGGTTAGCGTTGATATGGGATTATGATACAGAAATTTTCTATCACGAAGGGAAGGGAAATGTAGTATTATATGCATTAAGTAGGAAGACAGTGCATTCATTGAGTCAAACTTTGTCAAGGATGAGGTTGCAAGATGAGGTGGAGAAAATGGGGATTCACGTTATTATTAAAGGAAGTGTACTCAGGGGTTTGATCTTACAGCCTGGGTTGTATGATGAGATTATGGATTTACATTTAGTAGACCCCCAAGGTTGTGTCGTGGAAGGAAAGTGTTGCGAAAAATGAGGTCAGTAGAGTTTTCGATTCATGGTGATGAGAGTGTAAGGTTTGATGGTAGGTAAAGTGTACCTTAAAATGAAGAGCTTAAAAGGAAGATCCTCACAGAGGCACATTGTACTCCATACTCTGTGCATCCAAGAGAGGATAAATTATACAAATACTTGAAGAAAACATTCTGGCGGTCTGGGATGAAAAAGGGTGTGGCAGATTTTGTTTCTAAATGTCTTACTTGTCAGAAAGTAAAAGGAGAGAATAAGAGGCCACATGGGAAGGTACAGTCTGTTGATGTGCCTGAGTGGAAGTGGGATTCCATTTTTGTGGATTTCATAGTGGGTTTGACGAGAACACGGAAGAGGAATAACATGATATGAGTGATATTGGATCGTCTCACAAAGACATATAATTTCAGCCCTATGAACGATACCTGAAGCAAGGTGGAGTTGGCATTAGTTTATCGTAAGAATATTTTGAAATTGCATGGTGTGCCTAAGGATATAGTATCAAACCGGGATTCACGCTTTATTTCAAGATCCTGGCATAAATTACAAGACTCTTTGGATACACTGTTGAAAATGAGCACGGCCTTCCATCCAGCTACAGATGGGCAGACGGAAAGAACTATTCACACCTTGGAAGATATGTTACGGGCATGTGTTATGGAGTTTGGGGGTTCGTGGGAAGAGAAACTAGATTTAATTGAGTTTTTTTTATAATAATAGCTACCATGCTAGTATTGGCATGGCTCCCTTTGAATCCCTCTATGGAAGGAAGTGTAGGAGTCGTGTATGTTGGGATGATGCATTGGGAGCTACGGTGTTGGGTCCTCAAATGATACAAGATATGATAGAGCAAGTGCAACTCATTAGACAGAAGATGAGAGCGGCTCAAGATCGTCATAAGAGTTATGCTGATTTGAGACGGAGTGATATTGAGTTTGTGGTGGGTGATAAGGTGCTACTGAAATAGTTACCTATTAGAGGTATGCGTTTCGGGAAAAGGGGAAAGCTGAGCCGGAAGTATATAGGGTCATATTAGATCTTGGATAGGATTAAAGAGGTGGCCTGTCGTTTGGCTCTTCCACCAACTCTTGACAAGGTTCATAACGTGTTCCATGTATCACAACTGAGGAAGTATGTGAGTGATCCTACTCATATCATTGAGCCTTAGACGGGGGAATTACATGAGTCCTTGAATTATGTAGAGCTGGCTACAAAGATTCCTTATAGGTTGGTTATGAATACTCGTAATGGTGAAACAATGTAGATAAAGGTGTTGTGGTCATACCACAATTTGAAGGAGGCTAAGGATAAGATGAGGGAGGGAGCGGTACCCTCATTTATTCGTTTAGGAATGACATAGCTTATAAGGACGTAACCTTAATTTTATGGGGGTAGGATGTGATACTAGACCATTATCGTTTTTTATTGCTAGTATTGTGAATGATTATTGCTATATTTCGTTGTTGTCAGTTATTCATTAATATATATCTGAAAATGATTATAATGGTTATATGATTATAACGGGATCGAAATGAGATTAAAAATTGCGACGATTGAGATTGTTGTTGAAATGAGCATGATTAACATAGTGAGTACGATCATTGTGACGGAACCATTTTGTTGTCTTCAATGTGAGTGTGGGTGAACTTCGCGGACGAAGTTCTTTTAAGGGGGGAAGATTGTAATACCTATGATTTATAGAGGTTTAATAGGTAGGTGTCGATCGACATAGCATAGGGAGTCGATCAACATAAAGGTAGAAAGTCGGACATGGAAGGTGGTTGTGTCAATCGGCAGTGAGTCAATCAACTTTATGGAGGTAGGTCGATCGCCATGGTCAGGCTGTTGATTGACCAGGTCTAGTGGTTGATCGACTATGTTGGGTTTTGGTGGTTCGCTTGGTCGAACGACGGGTGTCGATCGGGTTTTTGGAGCTTGGTCGATCGACACCGTGTGTTGGTCGATCAACCATGATGCGCGGGGGAGGAATTTTACGTGTTGTTGGAGTTTTATAATTCTCTTAAACCTAGTTTTATTAGATTAATTTACCTAAAACTATAAATACCCTTCTTCCACCCACTTTAAAACATTTTTGCCTTTAATTACAAAACACACAAAAGAGATCTAGAGAGGGGAGGAGAGAAGGAGCCTTGTTCATCTTTTGGGAGACTTTTCCAACAATCTTTCAACACCTTCACCTTTGTTATTGTAATTTGATTTTATCTTAGTCTATAGATCGTAATGTTTATCTTTAATTACTTAGTATGTGTCTTGATTTCTTAATGAGTAAACTCTAAAGGTGAGACTTGGGGGAATTAGTGTATTTGTTTAAGGAATTGATTTTGAATGTCCTAGTTATTGAATATTTGTTATATATGTTGTATAGATGGAGAATTCGTAGTGGAATACTAATAATCCCTCGCTTGTGAAGGATTATCCATTTCTATCAGATACGGATCAATCCTACTCAACTATATAATGTCACGTTGTGTTAAATTATGTAATTAGATTGAGATGATGACGCAATGACTATTGTATGTGAGTTGTGATATGATTGAAATGAATGAGATTGGCTTGTTTGATATTTATATGTGATATATAATACCAATCTGCGGACCGTAAGGGAGTTAGGAGCTTAGGGGGAATGACATTGTTTGTTATACCGATTTGCGGATTGAGGAGGGAGTTAGGAGCCAAGGGGGGAATGTTTATGATGCTGACTTGCGAGTCGAGGAGGGAGTTAGGAGCCGGAGCATGATATTGTATCTCTTGTGTTGTATTGTTCATTATGTAAGTTGTTGTGTTTGATATTTTCGTGCTCAACCTTTGGTTGACGTGTGTGCTTTCTTATGTCAAATTATATTTCAATTCTGTGATGTGTTGGAGTAAGTGTCCTCCACAATAGTTAATTTATATAATGAAACTCATTTGGAATATACGTGGCATGATTAATATATTTTGATACTCCACGTCAGTTGATTAACGTAAATCGGTAACGCTCAGCTGACTAGAGTTTGACGTTAATTTCGTATGACGGCGGTGATCAACTAATCCCTTTAGGTCACACCTATAGGATGAGACCCAAATAGAATACTAATTATTTTGATATGATACAGTTTAATTAGCACATTACATTTGATATGTACGTTTAGTTACGAGAGTTATTTATTGGAAATTGAGTTAGGAACTCATTCCACTTAAGTTTATTAGTCAATTATACGATAAGTGACTGAATAAATTTTACGTCTTATTTAATACGATTAAATAAGATTTTATTTAGTGATTAATCGTTAATTCATTAAATAAGTTGAGGTTATGCATATATTTAGAGATAGAGGTAATTAGTTAATTATATTTACAAGGAGTTGTAAAATAAATTAACTGGGCATTGTGGGACCCATTACATATTGATATAATGGTAAAATATCACTTAAAAGTTAAGTACATATTGTTTATTAATTTGTGTCATATAATTGTTATATGATCAAATTAACACTTAATTATACAAGATAATTAAGCATATGATTAGTAAGTATTTGTGGGAAAAATATCAAAAATCAAAATGGTCCATAATGGATATATGTGCACCGGTTTATGCATGTGCAAAGGGTATGATTATTGTTCTATTTTATGTTCACAATTTACTTGGTGATTGTGACATTACATGATAACTCTAATCATCACTACCTTACTTACACTCCACATATTTGCATGAGAATAAATTATCAAAATTAGAGGCCACATGAGGCTTGTATGTTCCAGCCAAAGAGCCTTCAAAAGGGGCAATTGTTGTTCATTTTTTACTTACTTCATTTTGGTGTTTTATTCTCATATCTCTCTACCTCTACTCTCTCTACAACTCTCATACACACTAATATTATCTACATATTACTAGAGTAATAATATACTAATATTAGTAGTATTATGTCTTCACTTATTATCTAGTTAATAATAAGTTTAAATTATTTGGGTGGATTTTTGGGTGCAACAAGAAGGAGACCTTCTACTTTGGAGGTTGTTTTATGGAGGATTATCCATTAATTTCATGCTCAAGAACAATAAGAAGGAGTTCTTATTGTGCCCATATTGAACCAAAAATTCCCAATGTAAGGATATTTTCGTATAATCTTTTCTTTTATGCTTTTATATTTGCATGCATGATAACTAGATCCTAAATCATTAAGTTAATGTAATTTAATGAACTAATTAGAGGAGTCTAATTAGAGGTCTAGGACTTTCATGTGGTATCAGAGCTCAATTGTTACATGCATGTTGATTTTAAGCATTAAAATCGAGTTATACGATAAGTTGGGTAAAATTGAAAATTTGTGTTAAAAATTGTTTTGCATAAAATTTTTGATTTTCATGCATACCTACTGACCTCAAAATGGTTGTGGCCAAATTTGGTGATTTTAGGGATTGATTTGCTATTTATTTTGATTTATGACCTTTAAATCATGTTAATATGCATGTTTTATGTTAAGAGTTAACTAAAAATAGTTCATTTTGATTCTGGCTATAAAATTTTCATATGATATCACATGCATGTTTTAAATACTGTATGGAAAATTTCGTGACTTTTAATTAAGTTTTGCATGATTATTGATTTTTATGAGATAAAAGTCAATAAAGTGAGATTATTATGATCATAAAATTGAAACGTCCTTTTCATGTCTTGAAAATTTTTGGTACATTTTATAATCTAATTTATATCATCATGGTGAAATTTTGTAATTTGTTTCACTATTTTACTATATTTAATGATTTTTATTTCATAAAACCGTTGAATACAAAGTTATTTGTTCATAAAATTAGTTCAAATTTTTTGGGCAAATTTTTCTGGTTTTTAGACTTCCTGGAAATGTTCCAGAATGTACAAAATTTTTGGTTTCAAATTTTTTATGATTTTTATATTTTATTTTGGGTGCATTTCATAAATGTTATGATTACAACCTCTATATTTAGCAAATACGATCTATTCGAACTAACTAAATACAAACAAAGATAGTGGGGACTAATTTTGAGTTCTAAATCAGTTTAGATAATTAGTTTGAGCTTAAATACGATTTAAGTGTTGGTTAGTGATTTTTAATGGTTAAAAATCGTTAAAATCCATAAAACCGAGCTATAATGAGCATGATAAGTTTTAAGGGCGATTTTGGTATGATTTTTATAGCATTTTATTTATGTTGTTATTTTTTGAATGAATGAATGTCATTTATTTAATTTTTAATGCAAGTTGTACCTAGTATGGCCTATATTATTTTAATCGGTATTACCCGTAATGTAAGGGAATACCGATTCGGTTGTAATTTTATTTGCGATCTTGTATCGCCGTTTTTAATAATTTAATTTCATTTTTAGATCAAATGTATAATAGGAATTTTATTAGTATCTTTTGTAATGAATTATTATGAAGACGGAGATTCCTGATGTTGGTGTTCCAAAAGACGGTGCCTTTTTGGAGCGTGTTCCATGAAGAGGCAAAGGGCCAAGGAGTTGGTTTTCGATTTTGTAATCGTCTAGTTAATTAGGTTAGCTAGGTGGCCATACTAGGATTTATTAATTGCGTGCTTTATGCTTTTCCGCTCATGCTAAAATCGCCAACATGCATTTTTTATTTCTCGATTGTCAATTCAACGTTATTCAAAATTCACCGATTTAGTTCACTTATAGGGAATTAATAACTAAATTGACAAGACCTCTCACATAACTTAAAAAAATTGAGATTAGCCTTAACAATTAGTAACACCTATGAACCCTGTGTTCATTAGGTCTACCACGCTCGTGGGTCCCTTTTTAACTCGGGTAAGTAGGGTGATACGATCACAAGCTAAAATTGGATTGGACTCAACGAGATAAGCGTTATCTTGGGACTATGAGATGGATTTAGTTGAAATCCGTCAACCAAGAGTTCTAAGGGTAGAATTAGTCAATTATTGACTTACCATTTTTAGATAAAGGTATGATACGATGACTATTTTTATCTAAAGATGGGTCTTGGAATCACTTATATAATTTCGTGAAGGGTCATTATATGAGTGACTTGTTTAAAATTGTATTACAAGTAAATTATATATTAGCAATGAATGTTTATTTTCCGTTCATATTTATTTTATTTGCGCAATGACAAATATTTTTCCTTCTACGAACTTGTAAATCCGTTCAATCGTGGAAAGAAGTTTCCATTATTTTATACGGTAGCATTTTGATTGCGATCTGATGATCACTATTTATACACATATTTTATGCTTCCCTCAATCGCATTTAACTCGATTTACCGTCTTTCCTTGCTTATTTCTATGCTATTTTAGCTAGAATATAGATTATGCCGCTTTTGTTATGTTTTAATGCAGATTGGATGCATTTGGAGCTTTCTGAGTAGATATGGAGCATGGCGGAGTTGGATCATAGATAGAGGAAGAAAAGAAAAGAAATGAAGAAAAGTCGAAGAATCAAGCCAACATGAGAGCTGCTCGACCGAGCAATGGTCCCTTGCTCGATCGAGTCGGTGTCATGGCTGCTCGATCGAGCAGAAGGCCCTTGCTCGATCGAGCAAGCTTTATTTCGGCGGATTTCTTTTATTTTACTTAAGTTTAACCTAATTAGTTAGATCTTTTGTATTATAAAAAGAAAGCTCGTCTTTCTTAATTAGACATACTTTCATATGCTTTCTTAGGCTATTGAATACTTTAAGGCTTTAATTCAGAAACCCTGATTAGTTTACTTTTCCTCCGGATTTGATTCATCAAAGATGATTGTCTTTAGTTCAACTTGTATTCGGTATTCTTCAATCTTTCTTTGTTATTCAATTTAATTCCCTTCTAGTTGTTTAATTATTCTTTGTTCATCCTTTCATAATTGTTAATCCTGTTTACTTTAATTATTATTGTTGTTGTTTATATCGTTATGAGTAGCTAATTTCTTTCTAGGGTTGAAAGGGGATCTAGGATTGTTAGAAGGGGTAGATTAATTAATTGAATTGCAATTGCATGGTTATCGTTTGATTATCGTTTTAATTCTAGTTGTTTGATTACTGGCCAGGATTAATTAACTAGTCTCGCGAATTAGGATTAACACCGACCGGGTTAAGACTAAGATAGGCTACGATAATTGAATAGAACTCGTTTAATGATAGCGATCGCATGTTAATCGTAGATCTAAAGGGCATAATTGAATCGACCGATCTTGTGACCTTAGATAACTTTATTGCATGATAGTTGATTATCCCTTATCCCTGAACAATAATCCTAGTGAACCTGAGACCCTAGACTTTTAATCTTATTGTTTTCAACCTTATTATTATTATTGCTTATTATTAGTTGTTATTATTATTAGTTTGTTATTGTTTACTTTAGTTGTTGTTATTGATTGCTTTAGTTTAGAAACCACAATTCAAACCCAGAAATTGTTACTTTAAGAGACAAACCTAGTTTAACAGATTAGAATACTACCGCCTCCCTGTGGATTCGATACCTTGCTTACCGCTGACTATTAGTTAGTTGTGATTTAGGTTTACTTTGATTAAGGAGACGCGACTTTACCCTTATCAAATTTGGCGCCGTTGCCGGGGAGGCAACAGTTTTCTGTTTGTTTCTACTTAGTTTGTCTTTTTCGTCTCAGGGAACCTAAGTTCCTTGAGACAGTTCTCATCCTTTTCTTTAGTTTTTGTTTATGCCCAGGTGTTCTAGGTCCGTTCTCGTGCCCTACGATTCCGAACCAGAGAAGACTCTCCGGTCTAGACGAAACTTTTGGAAGGAAATTCAAGAAGCGGAAGACTTGAGTACGCTTGAAACAGTTTACGCCGAATTCATCGCAGAAAAACCATCCTTAGAAGAGGATACACCTATTTCTGCACCTACTACAACCATGCCTACTCTAGCCAGCCATTCGGAGCCTACCGTTGCATCTATTCCCAAGGGATTTCAACTCCCTACTACGGGTAATAGTAATTTTGAGATTCGTCCATCTTATATCTCTTTGGTGGAGCGAAACATGTTTGGAGGAAGCCCTACTGAGGATCCCGCTAAGCATATGGAGAAATTCACTAACTATTGCTGCTCTATTCCTTTAACGGGTGGGGTGACACAAGATCAGATCAAGTTGGTGTTGTTTCCCTTTTCATTACAAGACGGGGCAGAAGATTGGTTGAGTGAGTTAGATATGGCTGCACTTGGCATCATCGATTGGAATTCTTTGGCTCTTGCATTCTACAAAAGATATTTTCCGCCACAGAAAACCAATGCCATTCGAAGTCAAATCACAAGTTTCAAAAAGGTCCCAATGAGAACTTTAATGAGGCCTGGGTTCGCTTCTAAAAGCTTGTCAAGTTTGTTCCACATCATGGTTTTGATACTTGGTTCTTATGCAACCAATTTTATACTGGGTTATATGATGATCAGAGGAATTTGCTCGATTCTGCTGCTAATGGGAGATTCCAAAATAACACTACTGATGCCAATGCTTGGAAGCTAATTGATGAGATGGCTACTCACACTGCTGAGTATGGGAATCCTAGGGGTAATGTGAGGAGAGGAGGTACAGATAATGCCATTGTAGCTCAGTTGGAGGCATTAACTGCCAAAATTGCCGAGTTACAAACTTCAAAGTCCTTGGAAAATAAGCAAACGGTTCATGCCATGGTTCAACAAGAGCCAACCTGTGAAAGATGTGGTACTATGGGGCATAATGCAGTGGAATGTATGAGTACGGTTGATCAAGTGCTTGCCTTTCAATCCTTTAAGCAAGGTTCACCGTACTCTAACTTTTACAATGAAAGGACAAGAGAGCATCCCAATTTCTCCTACCGAAGTCAGAATGTTCTTAATCCTACCCCACCACCACCTCAGCAACAAGGTTCATCTTATGTGATTCCTCATAATCGCAATTCTCAAGGTAACTTTAACCGTTCCAATCAAGGTGGCCAAAACTTCAAACAACCTCCACCTCCACCACCTCCAAGTAAGTATATGGCGGAACTGAAAGCCATGTTGCAGCAGAGTCTTATGATTCAACAAAAGCAAGATGCTCAGATCTCACAACTGATAGCTCATAACAAGATGGTTGACACTCAAATTGCCCAATTGGCAATTCAAAATCCACATAAGCAACCGGGTAATCTTCCTCCTCATGGACACCCTCCACATGAACAAGTCAATGCCATCACTTTGAGGAGTGGAACCCATTACAAAGGCCCTGAAATGATAAGGGATGAAACCAATGAAAACTTGGAAGTTGCTGATCAAAGTTCGTAAAAAGGCGAAAAAGAGGCTGGAAACAAGGTTGCTCGATCGAGCAGAACCCCATTGCTCGATCGAGCAACCCAGAAAATTTGCCCAAATTCTTCCCGGGAAGTTTCTGAAAGTTACAGTACAACAAACCTCGATCGAGCAACCCCTGATCAGGATGAAAAGCTTTCTAATTCATCTTCCAAAACCAAAGAAGACGAGCCCATTGTAATTAAACTTCCTTTTCCTCAACGCCTACATAAATCAGAGCTCGATAAACAGTTTGGGAGGTTTATGGAGGTAGTGAAGAATTTACAAGTGAGTGTACCATTTACCGAGTTGATCACTCAAGTGCCGGCCTATGCAAAGTTTCTAAAGGATATATTGACAAGGAAGCGGTCCTTTAATGAAGTGGAGACGGTTGCATTTACTGAGGAATGCAGTGCTGTGTTGCAATCCAGATCACCACCTAAGCTAAAGGATCCAGGGAGTTTTTCTATTCCTTGTAATATAGGTTGCTTGGCAATTGATAAAGCCCTTTGTGATTTAGGGGCTAGTGTTAGTGTAATGCCATTTTCTATATGCAAAAAGTTAAATATGGGTCAACTTACTGTTACAAACATGACCTTACAAATGGCCGACCGTTCTATTAAACACCCTTTGGGGATTTTAGAAGACGTACCGGTTAGAGTAGGGAAGTTTTTCATACCAGTTGACTTTGTTGTCTTAGATATGGCTGAGGACACCCAAACTCCTATCATCTTGGGACGACCATTCCTCCATACTGCGGGGGCGGTTATAGATGTTAAGAATGGGAGACTTACACTAACAGTGGGGGATGACACTATCACTTTCAACCTAGATAAGGCTATGAAACAACCCCTACTAGAAGAGACATGCCATAGGGTTGATATTGTGGATTTAACTATTGATGACTGTCTCCCTTTGCGTTTGGATAGGGATCCTCTGGAGATCGCCTTAATTTCCAGGAATGCTGAAGCTGGAAGCTCACGGAGTAAACTCAAGTCCAGATGGTCGAGACCATTCACAAAAACCGAGGTGAGCAGGTTTGGGTCAATTACGCTACAAACCGACAAGGGCGGAATTTTCAAAGTCAATGGTCAGCGCTTAAAGACCTATTACGTTAGAGCATTTATAGGAGTGAGAGAGGTCGTCGACCTTTTCACTCTTGATAAACCACCATGACTTTGAGGTAACACGGTCGTGCGGGACCGATATAAACCAGCGCTAACCGGGAGGCAACCCGACATTTACTTATAATTCATTTGTAAATTTTATTTCGATTAGCGTAGTTATTAATGTTATAGTTAAATTCGATTTAGTTTGGATAGTTAATATAGTTGTGCTTTCAAGAATGCGGTAAGGGAGCGATCTAACAATTCTCTAAAGTGTTTGCAGCTAATACAATTGGAAGTCGCTTTAATAATGAGAAACGAAAAGAAAAGAAAAGAAAGTAAGAAGAAAAGAAGAGAAAACAAGTGAAAAGCTGAAATCATGGGTTGCTCGACCGAGCAAACTGACTTGCTCGATCGAGTTTTCATGCATGCACCACATCAGCCACTTCAACAAACTCAAAAATCCTGAAATCTTGGGTTGCTCAATCGAGCAGCCTTGCCTTGCTCGATCGAGTCGCTCGATTCGGACCGGTCCCGAGGGCTAATAAGCAGGTTTTCCCCAAATTTCTTCTTATTCTTCTTCATATTTCGCCATTCTTCTTTCTCCCTCACCCCTTATTCTCTCATATAACTCCCTCACCCTCATTCAAATCATCATTTTATCATCAAGCTAGCATCAACAATCATTCTTTTACTTGTTTTAAGTTCAATTTGTGAAGAAATTGGTGTTCTTGCTCCCTTATTTTGCCCAAATCGTGAATCTAGGGTTTGCTTCTTATTTCTTCAATTTTGTGCTTCTAATTCATTGTTGTTGCTTCCTAGCTTTGTTATTTAGTAATTATTCACTCTTGCATTGCTAATTGCTCCGTCTTTCTTGCGTTTTAGACTCAAATTTGATTTTTTTTTTACAAGTTAGGGTTTGCTAATCCGTCTTTTGAGCATAGAGTTGTGTTTGTTTTGTTATATTTACTTCAATTAGCCATGTCTAGACAAGAAGGAACTAGCAAGCATCGTAGAGCACCCCGTCTTATTCGACAACCCGAAGTAGAAGCGATTCCGAGTAACCCCGATTACCCTTGGATCGTTTTCAACACACAAGAGCAGCATGACCGCTTTGCTTTGCTTATGGGTCGTCCTATGGACCCTACTCGCTGTGTGTTTCCCAACGTTCTTGATTTACTCGGTTTTGGGAATGCCATGTTTGCTATGTTTGACCGAATTGGGTTTGGTGGGCTGTATTCTCTTAACGAGCTTTCATATCGACCTTTGACACTAGAATTTTTCAGTTCCTATGATTGGGACGAGGCCTATAAACGTGTGTCTTTTAGGTTGCTTAATCGGGATTTTGTGTTGCCTTATGCCGAATTGGCAAATCATTTGGGTCTTTCTCTAGCTGACGATGATTCTTTTATTGCTATTCCTTCCGGCTTTCAAGCCGTTGAATATTTTCGTTTATTTACTGGTCTTCCTGAGGCACGTGTTAATGCTATGGCGGTAAATGATTACAACACCCTTGTCTGAGGTTGTTTTTGCGTTTCTTTAGCCTCCTTTTATTTGCTATGAAGGACCTTAGTAAGCTTAATTCTCATGAGGTATTATTACTTGCTTCTACCCTCAACCCCAAGCATGAGAATGATTTTTATTTCAATCCGGTCGGTTTGGTGTGCTATGCTTTCTGGAGGGTTAATTCCCCTACCCAACATTCTTTAGACTGTGGTGCCTTAGTCACTAGGTTGGCTAGGCGACTTGCAAGGTTTTGGGGAGACCGTAGATACACACCAATGACCCCACTCCATGCCCCTAGAGTAGACGAGGAGTACCTACGCCACACACTTTGCTGGATTAACGCATTAGGGAACGCTAGATTTCAGTGGCGAGTACGGGGGACCCAATGGATAGCTCTTCCCGATAGGGATAACCATCTACCTTCTACAGAGCGGTTACCCACCCATGATCTTGAGACTGGACCTACCCCTCTTCCTCGTTCTTATGTGGTTCCACCTGAGCTTGTTTTTACTTTGGCCGAGAACCGTCGACCTCGTCGGCGGATTACCCCATCTACTTCTGCTCAGACTACCACCACCCCGGCTCCACAGTTTGCACCCACCCCAGCTCCTTACCCTTACCCTCCATCTGTTTACACCTATGATCCAGCTTTAGAGAGGGAGATTAGGATTCACCAAGGAATTAACAATGACTTGGTGATGAGGGGACTTTGGGAGAACCTTATGCGGACTGATCTTAATGCCACTGCTGGTTGGACTCCGCCGAGCTACTACCGAGGTCCGGGTGATGAGACTGGTGTGTTTGATAATTATGGGGTGACTCCTCAGCAGTTTTCCCAGGAGTTTAGTCACGATTATGGTTGCATGGGTCGTTCTTGGTATACTCCTATTCAACCGGATGCTCCAGTTGGTGGGTTTGGTGACCCGTTTCGGGCTTCTTCTTCTGGTGCTGCTGAGAGGGGAGATGATGATGATGATGATGATGATGATCAGGCGCAGTAGTGGCAGCTGGTCACTACACCCCCATTTTGCAGCTGGTTTGAGGGAAGTTATGTCTATACAACTGGTATTATCTATCCTTGTACTTTCTTTTATTGTATTTTCTTTTAGTTATTTCCCCTTTTTCCTTTTGTTAGTAGTGTCCTTTAGGTTGCTGCTGTTGGTTGATTGTGTGATGTTGTGCTGTTAGCGTCACAATGAGGACACTGTGACATTTAGGTTTGGGGGAGAGTCTTTATTTATGTTGTGTGTTTAGTTTATATAAAAAAAAATCCATAAAAAATTGAAAAATTTACAAAATCCAAAAACATGTTTTTATTTTATTAGGTCGAGTCTTGGTGAATTGAATTACAATGATGATAATTTGCATTGTTTCTGCATTTGAATCCCAATAAGTTGTCCATGTACATTGTTTTGACTTACTATTTTTGAAAACAAAGCTCATAGTACAAGTCTTGACCGTTTGTGACATACCTTATGCTAATTAGATTTGGTAATTTTTGTTGGTAAACCACTTAAAATTCTGAGGTTTATAGAGCTTCCTAGGCCAGGAACATCAATAAACTGGTCTCATTGTTTTTAGGCTTGAGTGTGGTACTCCTTGTGGAATGTGTAACATCAAATTGCATAAGTGTGACATTCGTTTCTTGATACTATACGCGTTTGTTTGATAAGTGCATGAGGAAAGGTGATTCTTTTTGTTCAAATAAGCTTCACATAGCCAAAAAGACTTGATTGTATACCCTTATTATTGAGTTCTTCATGTTTAGCCTATTTGAGCCTGTGTAGCATGTTTCATAGCCATATAATAGCTACATTCCTAGAACTTGCCTACCTTATCGGGACAGTCGCAGTTACATGTTTTTCTTATCTACTTGTCTACTATGCTTGGGTCGGGATTTCAAAAAGAATATCATTGGGTGTAGCAACTAGCAAGTATGTTGGCAATTGTGTCATTTATTCCCTTTGTTGAGAAAAGTTGGGAAGCAAAAGAAAAAACAAATGATGAAGAGAAGAAAAAAAAAAGATTTGATTTGAAAAAATGAAAAAGAAAAAAAAAGAAAGAAAAATTTGTTGCTTCATTGAATTATTCAGGGGAAAATGAAAGGGATTATACTAGAGTCTAATGCATATTTAGAGAGCAATTTCGATCTGTCTCTTGCGTTGTCAAAGTTTAAAGATGATTTCTCTAGTTGGTGTTGGTTTGTGCTAGTCTTGTAGATTTTTTTTGGTACGTGTCGCTGCGACTACCGGTCTTAGCCCCACATTTCCATACGTGCCTTGGCACAATCCATTTCTATACCTTCACCCATTAGCCTCCCTTTTTGTCCTGATTCATGTACTTTATAGCGAATGCGTATTAGTTGGGGAAATTACTATCACATTAGAATGCATGCATGTTTCATAAGTTGAGTGAGTGTTTCTATTTCTTTCTATCTTCACAAAACTCACATTTACATAAACTTATGAGTGCTTGAGTAAATCCGCGAGAATCCGACAAATTGAGCCTTGCAAGATTTAAAGGTATTTGGTTTTGTCTACACTACGGTATCATGTAAAATCTTGGAATATGAGCTGCGTTTTCTGCTTTCCCGTATCTTTGAATTCGTTTTATTGGTACAACTTAGTCATTACTTTGTTATAGATATGGATAGCTTGGGATTTGTATGTGCATTAACATTAGCTTTGAGTTTTTCATTCACCATTTGTATGTTTATCTTTGTATGTGTCGAGTGCTTTGCTTAGGGTCAAGCAAAGGATTGGTTTGGGGAAGTTTGATGATCACTATTTATACACATATTTTATGCTTCCCTCAATCGCATTTAACTCGATTTACCGTCTTTCCTTGCTTATTTCTATGCTATTTTAGCTAGAATATAGATTCTGCCGCTTTTTTTATGTTTTAATGCAGATTGGATGCATTTGAAGCTTTCTGAGTAGATATGGAGCATGGCGGAGTTGGATCGTAGAAGCTAGGCACGGAAATCGAGAAAGAAAAGAGAAGAAATGAAGAAAAGTCGAAGAATCAAGCCAACATGAGAGCTTCTCGACCGAGCAATGGTCCCTTGCTCAATCGAGTCGGTGTCATGGCTGCTCGATCGAGCACAAGGCCCTTGCTCGATCGAGCAAGCTTTATTTCGGCGGATTTCTTTTATTTTCCTTAAGTTTAACCTAATTAGTTAGATCTTTTGTATTATAAAAAGAAAGCTCGTCTTTCTTAATTAGACATACTTTCATATGCTTTCTTAGGCTATTGAATACTTTTAGGCTTTAATTCAGAAACCCTAATTAGTTTACTTTTCCTCCGGATTTGATTCATCAAAGACGATTGTCTTTAGTTCAACTTGTATTCGGTATTCTTCAATCTTTCTTTGTTATTCAATTTAATTCCCTTCTAGTTCTTTAATTATTCTTTGTTCATCCTTTCATAATTGTTAATCATGTTTACTTTAAGTATTATTGTTGTTGTTTATATCGTTATGAGTAGCTAATTTCTTTTTAGGGTTGAAAGGGGATCTAGGATTGTTAGAAGGGGTAGATTAATTAATTGAATTGCAATTGCATGGTTATCGTTTGATTATCGTTTTAATTCTAGTTGTTTGATTACTGGCCAGGATTAATTAACTAGTCTCGCGAATTAGGATTGACACCGACCGGGTTAAGACTAAGATAGGCTACGATAATTGAATAGAACTCGTTTAATGATAGCGATCGCATGTTAAATTGTAGATCTAAAGGGCATAATTGAATCGACCGATCTTGTGACCTTAGATAGCTTTATTGCATGATAGTTGATTTTATCCCTATCCCTGAACAATAATCCTAGTGAACCTGAGACCCTAGATTTTTAATCTCATTGTTTTCAACCTTACCTTATTAGATTGTTCTTGCTTATTATTTGTTATTAGTAATAGTTGTTATTGTTATTATTTATTGTTATTGTGTGCCATTAGTTTAGAAACCACAATTCAAACCCCCAAATTGTTACTTTAGAGACAAACCTAGTTTAACAGATTAGAATACTACCGCCTCCCTGTGGATTCGATACCTTGCTTACCGCTGACTATTAGTTAGTTGTGATTTAGATTTACTTTGATTAAGGAGACGCGATTTTACCCTTATCACGATCTCCGTTTAAACCATCGTAGCTAATGGCAAAATGAATTTTTCTTTTGATCCTCATATTCACCTTTGCAAATGTCTCTTATGAAGAGTATATGAATAAGTCACACTTAGTCAAAAATGTTTTGATTTTATTTTAGTGACGTCTTCTCATAACAATGGTACATCAATCTTTTCGCTCCAACGAATATATTTTTATTTTTGTTATGTCGTCATAATGCTCCTTATCGAGGCTTACCTCAAAAGAGGCTAAATCAGTTGGGACGACTAGGTTAATCAATTTATTTTGAAATCGTGAATTACCAAAATACCGTAGACATTTCATGAAAGTTTTATCCTTTTGAAGGTAAAACCATGAATGAAATGAAGAATAGTCTTCATAATAGTTCTCATATACTTGTTTAAGTAGAGATTCATAAAAGTGAGTGAGAGCACTAAGAGGGATGTTTATATTCTTAATTGTTAAGAATAAGACGAGGTTCAAAAGTAGGTTGACACGATGTTGGCACAAGGCGAGGGAAAAATGCAAGGCTATTTTGAATAGTAAAGTCAAAACCCAAGCAAGGTGTCGAACCCAACTTTTGATTATTCTATTTTACAGTGTAAGACACTAGAAAAGAATCTGCCTCAAGTTTTCTAAAGAGTTAGAAATAGGGTGTACTATTTTCACCCATAATATCTATATGATCGGCATTTATTTTGCTAAATGCAATTTTTTGGGTATTAGATACCCATTATGGTTTTCATCGATGTATTCAATGCATATATGATAATTGAATATTTGTATGGTTTTAACCCCCGATTTAGCTCGGTTTTGTATGTCATTTGTGCTTTGTTAAGTCACTTTATGAGCTAATATCGTCTTCTAGGCGAATTCCTATGTTCTAACATGTTTTGTAGGGAAAGTGACGTTTCTACGCCCTTTTTCTATATTCCCGAGCATTTGCCTAGAACCCGACGAGTCGAAGAAGCAAGCTTGACCAAGTGAAAGGCATTTCAAGAAGGTCCACTAATTCGAAAGAGAGAAGAAGCAAAGACAGTTTCGTAGTTGTCGGAAGATCAATCATTTAGGCGGAAGAATTCATCGCTTTACATCAAACCCTATCAACAAATCCGATTGAAGAGGTCAAGGGGGATGATGGAAGTCAAGTCAAAGCGAAGGAAGATGAAACGTTAGTCAAATACTTCTAGATGCCCACTTACCCGATCGGGTAAGTGTGTACCCGATCGGGGATGTCTGCTGCTGCGAGCATGACGGCTTCTACTTCCTATTTTTGTCTTATGTGTTTAATGCCCGACCTCTTCTCCACGAAACCCTAATGCTATAAATAGATGCTCTAGCCCCTCTTCTAAAATCATCTCATCCATCTTACAATCCTCATCTCTTCTCTTCTTACATTTCTCTTTAGATTAGGAGAAGGGGGAATTAGCCTCCCTTCTCTCATTTTCTTCTTCTTTAGTCTTTAGTTCTTAGATTATTTCTGTCCTTTTCATATCAAAACTTTAGTTTAGATTAATAAGAGTTTCAATATTTGTAATCTACTTTGTTGGGTACAAGTGTTGTAATTAAGGGAACGATTATTCTATGCAAGGGATTTCTATTATTGTTATCGCTTTCGTTCATGATCGTCACCTAGGTATTCCCACTTTATCCTTTGTTTAATGTCCTTTATTGTTTTCTATTTTGATTTTTATTCTCTTTACATATTGTCTTAGATTCATTTCCATGTTGTTATAATCGTCATTTCATTTCCTAGATTATCAATTAGCATCGTTATTATCGCCATATAAAGAGTCAAATAAACATGTCAATCCTAGTTTTCATTGTTAATTTCATCTTAGATTTAGACATTATCATGAGTAAGTAGTCACCTTTCTAGGGTGTAGGGTAGCCATGTTAGATTGATTAAAAGATGATAATTGGATAAAGAAATTGTGCCTTTAAAGCGTTGTGTCTATGCATGTTTGGATTGTAATGATAGTTAACGACTTCTGGCCGGAAATCATCGACTAAAATGGAATTCTTTTCCAAGGTAGAGATACGCGAATTGAATAGACAAAGCATGACATGGTGGATTAAGACCTAGTAAATCGCCCAAAAGCCTGCTAGACCATCTGATCTATGATTGTAATGAACACATCATTCTTACGAACTCACAATGAATTATTTGCATATCCTAAATCCAATTTCATCAATATATCAATCTACATGTGTGAACCTACTTCCCTAGATGCTTTTCATTACTTGCTTTATTGTTTTCATTTGTTTTTATTTTGTTTTCATTTATGCTTTATATTAATTTAGATATCAAAATCCCAAAACCCAGATATTCCTTAGATAAGACCAAATTGCGAGACACTTCACATTCTATAGGAAACACCATCTCCCTGAGGATCGACCCCTACTTCCCTAATTACATTAATTTGTTATTAGCCTAGTCTGGGTAAATTATCTTTGTATCGGGCTCGCGACAAGCACGATCAAATTTTGGCGCCGTTGCCGGAGAGCACGGTTTAGTTCTCCTTTTTCTTGTGATTTTTATCGCAATTAGTTTTATCTAGTCTTTAGGAACCCAAATTCCTTTAGACCTCTCTTGATTTTTCATCTTAGCTTTTCAATCTCACGCCCAGATCTTCTAGACTAGGGACCCCTATCTTTGTAGACCCCGACCTAGAAAGAACTCTGCATAGGAGACGAAAGCTATTCAACGAAATTTTAAAAGCTTCTGATACTTTAAGTTTAGATCGTATTCGTGAGAAATACTCGGATATTATATCTACTCTTGAAGGAGAAGAAGATCCATTCTCATCTCCATTCACAAAAAAAAAACCAATCAAATTTCAAACAACATTCCATCTTCATCTTCACAAAAATGGTTCGACTTTCAGACCATTCCAAACCCACCACAGAAACACTTCCAAGGGATATTGCTACACCCCAAATCGAAGCCCAAAACTTTGAAATTAAACCTGCCTTCATTAACCTTATAGAAAGAAGCCAATTTAGTGGCAATGCCACAGAAGATCCCAACCTTCACATCCAAAACTTCTGTGACTATTGCTCCACTATTAGACAAACTGGAGTCACCCAAGGGCAAATTAGAGAGATGCTCTTCTCATTCTCTTTGAGGGGTAAGGCAAAGTTGTGGATACATAGCCTTGATAAGGTTACATTAGGTATCACCGATTGGGAGAGTTTAGCTCTTGCCTTCTACCAAAAGTACTTTCCTCCAGAAAAGACCGCTTTGTTGAGAAGTCAAATCACTGGTTTCCGACAAGGGGATGATGAGAGCCTATATGAAGCTTGGGAGAGGTACAAGGACTTGCAAAGGGAGTGTCCTCATCATGGGATAGATCCATGGCTCCTTGCCATCACATTCTATAATGGGTGTTATATAGAGTCCCGTCGTATCCTGGATTCTGCTAACAATGGAAGATTTGATCAAATCAATGTTGAAAATGCTCACACTACCATTGAATCCATGGCAATTCACGATTCTCAATATAGAAATTCCCGCTCCATACCATCGAAATCTAAGCAAAAGGACCCCACTTTGACACTTTTACAAGCTCAAGTAGCCCTTCTCACACAAAAGCTATAACAACTCCAATCCTTTACATCCCAACAGAGTGACAATGGTGTAAGTAAACTTGAAGCCATGATGTTGCAATTGGCTCAAAGGCAAGACACCATGATAGCTCAATTCCAAGAGAGTGATCAAGCTAAGGATGCCGCCATCAAATTGTTGGAAGCTAAAATTTCCCACTATGCCTCTTCTAATATCCATCAAAATCAAGGGCAGCTGCCTTCACAATGTTACCAACCTCACGAAACTGTAAATGTCATTTCCTCGAGAAGTGGTAAGCATAATGATGAGCCCGTGGTTGATGATGTTGAAGATAAGGTGCCCATGTCAAAAGGGAAAGAGCCCGAGATTCCTATTGAGATCAAAGTCCCATTTCCCCAAAGATTAGCCAAGCACAAGGAGGAGGCACATTATGGTAAGTTCCTTGACGTCGTCAAGAACTTAAAGGTAACAATCCCTTTCATTGAGTTGATTTCCCAAGTTCCTTCTTATTCCAAGTTTATGAAGGAAGTCCTCAAAAAGAAGAGATCCTTCAATGAGATGAAGACCGTAGCTTTCACTGAAGAGTGTAGTGCACTCTTGCAAAATAAGTCTCCACCAAAACTTAAGGACCCTGGTAGTTACTCCATCCCTTGCACTATAGGCACGTATACCATTGATAAGGCCCTTTGCGACCTAGGTGCTAGTGTAAGTGTCATGCCCTTTTCTATGTTTGAAAAACTTAACATGGGTGCTTTGAAATGCACTAATATTACTTTGCAAATGGCGGACCGTTCTCTAAAACAACCTATGGGTGTTTTAGAAGATGTGCCCGTCAAAGTTGATAAGTTTTTCATTCCCGTTGACTTTCTAGTACTTGACATGGCCGAGGACTCTCAAATCCCAATCATTTTGGGAAGACCCTTTTTGCACACCACAAGTGTAGTTTTCGATGTCAAGAATGGGAAGTTGACATTAGAGATAGGAGATGACAAGGTGACCTTTAGTAAAAATTCAACCGTTAAGGGTCCCGTATTATAAGAACCTTGTTATGTGCTTAATATTGATGACTCTTCTATTGTTTTTTCTATGCCTCGATCCTTACTGACGGATCCGATGGAGGCACATGGTAGTGTTGATTATCTTGCAGGTGAACATACAAAAAGCACTACTGCTAAAAGTGCTAAAAGAGGCTATTCCCGGAAAAGCTTGGAATGGATGGAGAATGTAAAGAACGCTATGAAGATGATTTTGGATGAGAGTGAGCTTAAAGATAAAGGATGATTTCCAAGAAAGAAATTGAGTCTAGCAAGACTTTTAAATTGCGCTTCTCAGGAGGCAACCCGCGTTCTTTTTCTTTTTGCATTTTTATTTTTGTATCCCTTTTTCATTATTAGGATTTATTTTGCAGATGAAAGAGTTTTTGAAGAAAATCTATAAAGACCTTCCTTGTCAAGTCCAAAAGACTAGCTTGGGGGAGTCCGCGCTGACTAGTAAGCTTCACTCTTCTTTCATTTTTCCTTTTCCCCATTAAGCATCTCATTGCATATTTTGTCTTTGTGCTCACATTGAGGACAATGTGATGTTTAGCTTGGGGGAGGGATTGCATTTTCTCATTTTGCATTTTAGTGATCATTTTTCAAATTTTGAATAAAAGAAAGAGAAGACTTTTGAGAAAATTTAAAATTTTTGAACATAATTGAAAGCTTTTCATGCTTTGCTTGCTTGTTTACTATGCTATCATGTTACATTTCCCAAACTCAGAGCTTTCAAAAGATAATGATTCAATATTCATTGAATTGTGCATACATGGGGAAGTCTTGTACACAGTAGGCATGGAATGAATCTATAGATGAGTACGCTTAATCTTGACATTTGGCAAGTTACATATATTTTAAGGTAGAACCTCTTTAGGCTGGTACATCTATATCCAGTCTCATCTAGGTGTGTGTAGTTCTCCTTGTGATGTGTGTCATGTCAAAATACATAAGTATGGTTCTCATTTCATTCCTATAAGCATTGCATTCATGATTCACTAAGATTTGAATCCTTTTTCACTTTGAATTACACCTCAAAATTAGCCCATTCATACAATTGCTTCACAAAATAATAGCTACACATAAAAACTGCCTACCTTTTGAGCTAGTAGCTAGACTATGGTGTATGGGTGTCATTTTGAGAAGATTTTTTTCTTAATGTCAAAGTGAATTTGGAAGAACGAAATTGTTCAAAAAGTGATGTATGTTCAGAAAAGAAAAGAAAAGAAAAAAATGAAATAGAAAAAGAAAAAAAGAGAAACGAAAGAAAGAAAAAAAAAAGAAATAAGAGAAGAAGTTGTGAGTATCTCCTCAAAATGTCAAGTCAATATTCAGAAGGAGTTTACCCTTGTGTTTCGTGTGTAATAAGCCACTTGTTCCTTTTGGCTTCGTTATTCGTCTTCTGGGAAATTGATCGAAAGTTTGGATTGAGTATTCATTTATCATTGGTCAGTTGCTAGCTCATTATAACCTTCACATGACCATAACTGTTTGTCCACCTTTCACCCATTTCCCAAAGCCTTCTTCTTAATTTTTTCGGCTTCTTTTCTATGTGCATTGTGATCTTTGACTTGTGTTTTGAATTGTTTACCATATTAGACTGCGGACACATTTTCATAAGTCGTAGATAGGTGAGTGTCTCAAAACATTTTTACATAAAGAAAATCACCTTTTACATACATTGAGTGTTCGAGTGTACCGTGAGAGTCCATTTGTCAAAAGATCATGCAAGAGCCAAAAATCTATAGTAAAATTCTTTGTGCTACGCCGTTATGTAAATCTCGGCCATGTTTATGTATCATTCTTGCCGACGTTGTTTTTGGGTTGTGATTCATTATGTTTCCAAAGCTTTATGTTGAGATTTGTTTCCTGATGGTGTAGTAGCCAATGCTTGCAACCCTTGTCCTGGTATTGTTTGCTATGTTTGCTTGAGGACAAGCAAAGGTTTAGCTTGGGGGAGTTTGATAAGTGAATATTTGTATGGTTTTACCCCCCAATTTAGCTCGGTTTTGTATGTCATTTGTGCTTTGTTAAGCCACTTTATGAGCTAATATCGTCTTCTAGGCGAATTCCTATGTTCTAACATGTTTTGTAGGGAAAGTGACGTTTCTACGCCCTTTTTCTATATTCCCGAGCATTTGCCTAGAACCCGACGATTTGAAGAAGCAAGCTTGACCAAGTGAACGGCATTTCAAGAAGGTTCACTAATTTAAAAGAGAGAAGAAGCAAAGACAGTTTCGTAGTTGTCGGAAGATCAATCAATTAGGCGGAAGAATTCATCGCTTTACATCAAACCCTATCAACAAATCCGATTGAAGAGGTCAAGGGGGATGATGGAAGTCAAGTCAAAGCAAAGGAAGATGAAACGTTAGTCAAATACTTCTAGATGCCCACTTACCCGATCGGGTAAATGTGTACCCGATCGGGGATGTCTGCTGCTGCGAGCATGACGGCTTCTACTTCCTATTTTTGTCTTATGTGTTTAATGCCCGACCTCTTCTCCACGAAACCCTAATGCTATAAATAGATGCTCTAGCCCCTCTTCTCAAATCATCTCATCCATCTTACAATCCTCTTCTCTTCTCTTCTTACATTTCTCCTTAGATTAGGAGAAGGGGGAATTAGCCTCCCTTCTCTCATTTTCTTCTTATTTAGTCTTTAGTTCTTAGATTATTTCTGTCCTTTTCATATCAAAACTTTAGTTTAGATTAATAAGAGTTTCAATATTTGTAATCTACTTTGTTGGGTACAAGTGTTGTAATTCAAGGAACGATTATTCTATGCAAGGGATTTCTATTATTGTTATCGCTTTCGTTCATGATCGTCACCTAGGTATTCCCACTTTATCCTTTGTTTAATGTCCTTTATTGTTTTCTATTTTGATTTTTATTCTCTTTACATATTGTCTTAGATTCATTTCCATGTTGTTATAATCGTCATTTCATTTCCTAGATTATCAATTAGCGTCGTTATTATCGCCATTTAAAGAGTCAAATAAACATGTCAATCCTAGTTTTCATTGTTAATTTCATCTTAGATTTAGACATTATCATGAGTAAGTAGTCACCTTTTTAGGGTGTAGGGTAGCCATGTTAAATTGATTAAAAGATGATAATTGGATGAAGAAATTGTGCCTTTAAAACGTTGTGTCTATGCATGTTTGGATTGTAATAGTTAACGACTTCTGTCCGGAAATCATCGACTAAAATGGAATTCTTTTCCAAGGTAGAGATACGCGAATTGAATAGACAAAGCATGACAAGGTG
Organism: Heliosperma pusillum; assembly: GCA_022085475.1. NCBI lineage: Eukaryota > Viridiplantae > Streptophyta > Magnoliopsida > Caryophyllales > Caryophyllaceae > Heliosperma > Heliosperma pusillum. The sequence goes on from JAIUZE010003575.1 coordinate 44,743, forward strand.
GATTAAGACCTAGTAAATCGCCTAAAAAGCCTGCTAGACCATCTGATCTATGATTGTAATGAACACATCATTCTTACGAACTCACAATGAATTATTTGCATGTTCCAAATCCAATTTCATCAATATATCAATCAACATGTGTGAACCTACTTCCCTAGATGCTTTTCATCACTTGCTTTATTGTTTTCATTTGTTTTTATTTTGTTTTCATTTATGCTTTATATTAGTTTAGATATCAAAATCCCAAAACCCAGATATTCATTAGATAAAACCCAATTGCGAGACATTTCACATATTATAGGAAACACCATCTCCCTGAGGATCGACCCCTACTTCCCTAATTACATTAATTTGTTATTAGCCTAGTCTGGGTAAATTATCTTTGTATCGGGCTCGCGACAAGCACGATCAATATAATAATGATTCGTGCGACGACTAGCCATGATTAAATGTCGACCTACAAGAGAAACATAACTATTGTAGTTTTATTTCTTTAGAGACATATAAAAGTTATAATGTGATCAATCTAGTTTTGGATTTAGAGGTATACTTTAATAAAAGTTATTATGTACATGACCTCTAAATAAAGAATATAGTATGCAATTTTGTGTACGACACAAGTGTTTCACTTTTGTGAATGGAACAAGCATTGTATCATTTTATGCCTATACTTGGTCAATGGTTATCCTATACCAATCAAAGGTAATTATATTCTTGACATAAACTAGAAATTACTTGTCATATAGATTGAGAAAGGCTCAAAATTGGTGACCCAAATCTAATCTTAATTGTGGATTGTGTAGCACATCTAAAACATTTGATTTTGAATATTATGGTGTGTGCGAATCTTGTATTCAAGGCAAGATGACTCGTGTCCTTTTTTGTTGAAAATGAAATCGAACTAGTGAGTTATTGGCCCCATTACATAAGAATATGCGTGGTGCAATAACAAACACAACCAGAGATGGTAATGGCTATTTTACTTTATTTACCGACGATTTAAGTAGATATTATATTTAATTCTACTTAATGAGGTGCTATGAGAAATCTTTGAAAAGTTCAAAGAGCTTCAATGTGTAGTAGTTAACCACCAAGAGTATTAGATCAAGGACTTACGACCAAATCGTAAAAGAAATATCTAAGTATTGACTTTGATTTTCACCAAAAGTATTGAGAAATGGTTTCACGAGTTAACTTCTCTAACACACATTATTCGATAAGGTGTTGTTGCATAGAGAAACAAAACTTTATACGATATGATTTTGTATTTGTCAAGTCAAACTGAGCCACTTGACTAACCTTGAGATTTTATTATTTTGTCTGCTATTTCTTTTCCCACCATATCTAGGCACATTTAAAACAGTCGGATTTTATTTCATATACGATATGGATAGGTAGCGTACCTAATTTGTAAGTTATCCGAATGAAATAAGTGCTTAATAATCCTACATTGACCACGAGAACAAAGCGTTTGTGACTTGTGATGCTGTCTTTCAATAAAAATACGATTATTTCTTTATAAGACAGAGTGGGAGAAAATGTTGCAAGAGCCACAAACTGAGCATATGGTCCGGAAAAGGTTTCCTCATTGTTTGTTCAGTAGTTGTTTCTTCGGAACCTAAGAGGTCAGGTAGAATTTTATCACAATTCTAATCTGTGACTTATAAAAGACTGTTTCTAGTCCCAACTTTTTGATATGGCTTAGAGACATGCGATTCGTAATGGACTCCATGCATGATAGTCAGGTATGTAACCTGGTAAATTTTACTTGAAGAAGTAAGACCTCTTCAATGTAAATTGATTTTTTTTTTAAGATCGAAATTTTCATGGATGAACATTAAAATGTTTTCAAAGATAAATTGGTAGGCAAAGTGTTTTGCACCAACCTTAATTCTTCGATCCATTCGAATATACTTAGCGATTACATCATTTCATAATAGTATGACGACAATTGGATCTCAAGTACCACCTTCTTGAATACGATTCTAGAAGAGGTAGAATATTTTATATCCACCTGTGGGTTCGTAGATCATTATTATCCTAAGTTAATTTGCAGGCTTAAGAGTATGTCTTAAGTAAGCACTAAAGAGTTGGAATTAGTGTGTCAATCATGTCATAAAATATTTCTCGATATCTCGAGGAATTATGTTTATACATGAAATTTAGTGGGAGTAATATGATTTTCATCAGTCTTATATGTGAAGACATATTGATCATTTTAGATGATGAAAGATTTTTGGAGAAGTAGAATACATCTTTTAGATATCGCATTCATTGTTAGAGTTTCATTAAAAACTCCTTTATTTAGTTTGACTAAATTTTAATACTTTGTTTATCCGAATTGGTTGTATGAAAGCTTGAACCCAATTCAAGTGAACAGGATGAACTTAGTGTTTTGTCCCTAGTCATTCATTTGAGGTGACGTCTCGAAGTGACTAGATTGTAAGTCGATCAATGGTTGGTTCAGCACCATGGGGTCATGGAGATGACTAGTCGTTTACATAGACAGACTGCTGAGACACTCTGTCGGGCAGTGACCATAATAGAGTCCCTTATCAAAATTGTAGAAGCCTGGTCGTGGCGGGGATTTCTATTTTATTTCTATGAGTCGATTCTTTAGAATGGCGACCATTTACCTGAGTCGGTGTAGTTTTCGATCGACTTTGGTTTTTTTCCTAGGTCGTGCCGTGAAAGGAAGCCGATGGACATCCTCTTGGTCATGGCGATCTGCATCATACAGTGTAAGATGGGTCAACATGAATTGTCCACATACGTTGGGTATTAACATCTTCGGGCCACTCGAGGAGTAATAACTGGAAATGCGTGGCCACGCTCGGAAGAGATCTCTGGTAGATTTTCCGGTCAGACAGTTACTCTCCCAGATCAAGAAAACCACTCTATTTATAATTTTCAATTGCAAGTGCGACCTGTAAGACATCTTACAATGAGTGGGAGGATATGACACAAAAGAGACAAGAGAATCGGTAGCATACAACTTGTCGAGACAAGTGGGAGATATTGTTGGAGTAAGAGTCTTCCGCAATAGTGTTGCTACATGCACAACTTGTATCAGACAAGTGGGAGATTGTTGGAGTAAGTGTCCTCCACAATAGTGCATTTTTATAATGAAACTCATTTGGAATATACGTGGCATGATTATTATATTTTGATACTCCACGTCAGTTGATTAACGTAAATCGGTAACGCTCAGCTGACTAGAGTTTGACGTTATTGTCGTATGACGGCGGTGATCAACTGATCCCTTTAGGTCACACCTATAGGATGAGACCCAATAGAATACTAATTATTTGTATATGATACAGTTTAATTAGCACATTACATTTGATATGTACGTTTAGTTACGAGAGTTATTTATTGGAAATTGAGTTAGGAACTCATTCCACTTAAGTTTATTAGTCAATTATACGATAACTGACTGAATAAATTTTACGTCGTATTTAATACGATTAAATAAGATTTTATTTAGTGATCAATCGTTAATTCATTAAATAAGTTGAGGTTATGCATATATTAAGAGATAGAGGTAATTAGTTAATTATATTTACAAAGAGTTGTAAAATAAATTAACTGGGCATTGTGGGACCCATTACATATTGATATAATGGTAAAATATCACTTAAAAGTTAAGTACATATTGTTAGCAGTAAGACAAGCAGATAATGATTGTTAGCTTTGGATAATGTTGTGGGATGCGAGACGAGACGACCTAGCGAAGTTGGACTATTTAGTTTACTATTATTAGAACTATCATTTATTTTTTAGACTTCCGCTATATTTTATAATTCAGTACTTACTTAATAATGTTGGTGATGTAAGACTTCTAAAGTCAAGGTTGAGACAATTATGTAATTTTATTTAAAGTACCTTTTATTGTCACCTTTGATATTATTGCCTTAGGAAACGGAGATGGTGACAACCCTATTTAACTGGGAATGTCTTACTTAAGGCTATAGATTTAATGGGGGTGTTACAACAGGATAAAGCAATCGTCTCCAAATAATCAAGACATCGAAGCACTACGAATCTTGTGCCGTCGTTAAGGAGTCAAATTGTGAAGGAAATCAAGTTTAAAGACCTTCTTTCACCAAGTTAAATTCATCAAAGGTGATTAAGTCTAACGACCGTCCTCCATCAAAATAATCATTCTTCGAATCTCGACATCAAACACTCAAAATCGTGCAGTCAAGATTGAAGAAATTAACATTTCAATGAAGGAGGTTTGAAGATAACGAGACTCTCCTTTCAAAAAATCGTCATTCAAAGTCAAGTGAAAATAAAGTCAACAAGACCCTCCCAAAATCTAATACGTAAATTATCGTGGAGATTGAATCACCGGAATAAATAGAGATTGTTCCCAAAATATTGAAATTTAATAAAATCATCTTTGTTACAATTTTTGTATTTTTTATTTAATTTCCAGAGTCACAAATTTGTGTGAACAGTTTAAATTTTTGTTTTCCCTCAAATCAAAATACAAGCTAAAAATACAAACTAGGGATGAAAAATATGAAAAAATTAACTGTGTTGCCAATTTAAAATTTATAAATAATACAAGTAAATTAAAAATTAAAATCTATATATACCGTACATGCATTGCACGAGATTGATACTGACAGGAATTACAATATTTATAGGACTGTTACAGGAGATACAATAACCAAGATATAAAACATATAGCCGACATAATAAAGATCTATAATAAAGTTATATGCACAATATGATAAACTAGGAAACTATACAACAATATGTACGGAAGATAATTTGTTACAACTTTGAGAAATTTCTCGCAAATTGTAGGCTTCGATAGGTTGGACCGGATCTTTGTAATATTATGCTCAATACGCTTTCGAGAGATGGATGGTCGAAGAGCAAAGCCAATATTGGAAATAAGAGTCGTAAATTGGGCGGGAAGAAGTGGCTTAGTCAGCATGTCTGTTAACTGATCGCCACCATTGGTGTGTTGTATGCAGACGGTGCCCAAATTGACTTGTTCACGAACAAAATGAAACGATAACGTAAGATGTTTCATATGGGAGTAAAACATCGCATTCGCGAACTAATTAGTAGAACCTAAGTTGTCATAGAACACGACAAGCACTGGTAGTGTAGGGATGTTAGAGCTCGAATAAGAGAGCCTTTTAACCACGTAACTTTGGAATTAATATTGGCTATGATGCGAAACTCGTCTTTAGTTGAGGGCATTTCTTTTTCGAGGACCTAGAGATTTGATTAACGCCAAGGAAAACGACATAACCGGTTGTAGATATATAGTCATTCTTTTCGCCAGCCGATTTGTGACACCACACTGGTTAGTCTAAGCTGCAATGATAAGGGTCATCGTTGACATAAAAATGCTCGCTAAATCATTCAGCTCGCCTCAGACTCCATATACCATCAACCTGCAACATGTTTATTCATTAACTATAAATATCACGGTCATTGGGGAGGTGTTTTCTCATTCATATTACATTATAAACCAACAATGAAAACAAGATTATAAGTAGACATCACACAATGTGAATCATGCGTGAACAAGAGAGAAAGAATAACCAATAATGAATAACATGTAAACAATTCATCAGGTGAATTCACTGAAATATAGCATGATGTGGTTGTATAAATCATCCAAGTAAGAACTAATCAATTTATTTATGTTTGTTTGAACGGCTAAAAATGCCTCAACTCGATCCGTCCCTTAACAGACCCGCATCTGTCCTGATATCCGAATCGGGCGAGCCTGTCTAATCAGGCTCGAATATTTATTGTTGCATACTAAGTTACTTACTATAATCCTTACTAGCATCAAAATAACACGCCCCAAAAATGATCCAACCTGAACTAACCCAATCCAAACACGACCTAAGGTTAGTGTTTATGACTTTATGTATTCATAAAAGAGAACACTATGAGAAACATCTACATGATTATAATTTCTATAGTGTGACATACGGAGTACGTGTCATTCAAGGTTGATCATTTACATACCAGTAGGTCTTGCTTAAGATGGGTCGGATCTTGCAACGAGTATTTTGTGAGAGGAAATGGGTAGAGGGGACAAGGTGGGCACCCCCCATGTGCTCTCCACTCACCCTTGATGGGTATTTTGTGAGAGAATATGTTATCCGTCTTAAACTTAAGACGGATACCTCCGTCTTAAATAAGAATTTGTGTTTACATATATAAATATAGAACTCTGTTTAGTTTATCTTACCCTCGAAAAAATAATTCTGATGTTAATAATTACCAAAAGTAAGAACTAAGTATTAGGAATGTTTACCATTTTAGTAAAGCCCACTTTAACTTGTGTATCACTAAATGAACCTACAAATAAGGTGGTAAACGGGTCGGGCCAATTGGGTCGGGTTCGGGTCACATCGGGTCAGCATGTCCTTTCAGGTCGAGTCGGGTTTGGGTTGGTTCAGATCATTTCAGATCAAATGATATATCGGGTCAGGGCGGGTTTGGGTCGGTCGTTACCGAGTCCGGTTACTTTATCGCAATATTTCAATATTTTACCATTAAATTTAATTTTTAACCATTATTTTATTTAGTAACTTCATTATTAAGTTAAACGTATCAGTTAAACAATTAATCACTTTCATTTTAACCAATATTAAGCTTAATAAATGTTGGTCATCAAGTTGATCGGATCAATGTCAGGTCGGGTTCGGGGTCACTGATCATCAGGTCGTGTCAGGTTACGGGTCGTCATCGAGTCGGTTTCATCTTACAATATTCACAGGTTTTATCGGGCCAAATTTGTCCGGCTTTGAGTCTAATCACTAAGGTTAGGTCAGACTTGCTAGCTCTACCCACAATTAATCTACCCTCGGAAACACAAAACAAAACCAAATCATCTCTAAAACCCACCTCTGTAGCCTAGAGTCAAACTTAATTCCAATCCTAATCTCAAATATGAGCCGAGAATCATATAAATACACTCCCATAATGCACCAGCACTTTATTTATTCGAAATAGATAAAAGTACCCTTAAGCTTATCTTTTATAAACTTTAATAGTAAGTAGAATGACAAGAATCTATTTATATCTATTGCGTATAAAATAGAGTGTCCCGGTACATTATAGAAGTGTATTTATATGCTGCCTAAACTCGGAGTCAAACATGAGTCATAATTCCTAAACTTAAGTCATATATGAGCACTATATGTCAACTCAGACTAGCTGCATAAACCCAGCCGTAAAGCACCCACAATAAAGAGAATATTACCTTTCTTTTATTTTTTCATACTTCCATTATTTGTACGGTAAATATACTTGAAGACGGATAGGATAAACAGTAAATAACAAAATATATGAATTATATTTTTTGGATGTCAAATAACGAATACATGATCAGACTTATATACTACCCAATGCTTAGCCTTAACCACAATTCTTTCCTAAATACAATTCTACTTCTTAGGAAACTAGGATACCAAATATGAACTATAATAGAATACCAATATGTAATATACTATATTTTATTGTATATTCTCACACTCCCCCTCAAGCTCGAGCACTAGGTATACCGATGCCCAACTTGAATTATAAGTATGTATATGCTTCACCTCCAAGCGCCTTAGTGAATAAGTCTGCAATTTGTTCCTTACTTCTCACATGAAATGTGGAAATGGTATGGTCCAAGAGATGCTTGCGGATAAAATGACAATCAATTTCTATATGCTTTGTGCGATCATGGAACACGGGATTCTTGGCAATATGTATTGCTGCTTGATTATCACAAAATAAACGCATTGGACGATCATGAATGATACCAAGTGAACTCAAAAAACTCTTATACCAAATTAGCTCACTTGTTAAGGCCGCCATTGCCCTATACTCTGCCTCCGCTGACGATCTTGCTACTGTATTTTGCTTCTTGGCTTTCAATGAAATGGGCGTCCCACCTAGTGACACAAAATAGCCCGTCAAAGATCGTCTACTCAAAGGAGAACTCGCCCAATCCGAGTCTGAGTAACCATGTAACTCCAACTTTGCATTCCGTTGCATAAAAATTCCTTTTCCAATGCTTCCCTTAATATAACGAATGACTCTAATGACAGCATCCCAATGTTATTTTCGTGGAGCGTGAACGAATTGGGAAAGAATATGAACAACATATACTAGGTATGGTCTTGTGATTGTCAAATACACAAGTCGACCTACTAATCTTCGATATGGCAAGGGATCCTTAAGAAGGTACCCTTCGGCCAAGGCTAGCCGATGGTTCTGAGGAATAGGCGTAGCGATGGGTTTTGATCCTCCCATCCTTGCTTCCTCAATAATCTCAACAGCATACTTACGTTGACTTAGAAAAAGACCCTTCTGTTCAGATGGCCACTTCTATTCCCAGAAAATACTTCAATTGACCAAGATCTTTAATACCAAATTTACCATTAAGAAAAGTCTTGAGTTGATTGCACGCATTCGTGTTATTGCCAACAATTATCATGTCATCAACGTAAATTAATACAGCAAGAAACACATCACCTCGAGTATGGGTAAATAACGAATAATCCGCCTGAGACTGTGTAAAACCGTAACACTTCAATGAGTCTGCAAGCTTGGCGAACCAGTTTTGTGATGCTTGTTTGAGACCATATAATGACTTTAATAATTTACAAACTTGATTCGGCTTTTGAGTGTGAACACCGAGGGGCAATCTCATGTAAACTTCTTCATCTAAGTCTCCATGGAGAAACGCATTATTGACGTCCAATTGCTCGATAAGCCAATTTTTTGCAATTGCTACCGCCAATAAGCACCTTACATTAGTCATTTTCGCGGCTGGAGCGAAAGTTTCAAGATAATCGATCCCCACTACTTGCGTAAAACCTTGTGCAACCAACCTAGCCTTATACCGTTCAATGGTACTATCAGCATTATGTTTAATTTTGTAAACCCACTTACATCCGATTGGTCGTTTTCCGGCTGGTAAGCTAACAACCTTCCATGTTTAATTTAATTCAAAGGCCTAAATCTCATTCCTCATTGCTTTCCTCCATTCGGCATGTTGAGCTACCTCGAAGTAATTATTCGGCTCTTTGACATTGTCGATATTTGCAATATAAGACCTGTGAGACGGAGAAAAACAACTAGTAGTGATATAATTAATTAAAGGATAGCGAGTACCTTTCTTAGAAGATGTAGACGAAACCGAATGAGCATTTTGAGGGGGGTTTATTATTCTTGAAGACTTGCAAACATAGTCCTTCTTCCAGAAGGGTTTGAATTTTTGTCTAGAACCACGTCCCATCTCTTCTTCGGGATTAATTGTTTCATTTGCTACATGTTGTTCCTCTGAACATTCGTCCCCGTTATCCGTGTGATGGGAACCAGGGGACATATGATTGTCTTCCGCAATTGGTGCAACTGGTTCTTCTATTGGACGCACATCACAATTATCAGAAGGTATGTCAATAACTTCGGGAGTAGGAGGTATCTCGGTCTGTTCAAAAACCGGGTCTGTTAAACCGTGTCCCTGTCCATCTGCCTCACTCCTATTCGCAAGTGGAAAAACGTGTTCGTAGAAAATTACGTCTCGGGAAACCAGAAACGTTCTACTTTTTAAGTCATATAACCGCCATCGTTTCTTCCCTTGCGGATATCCTATAAAAACATACCTTGTACCCCGCTCCCCAAATTTGTCTTTGGGTCTATCTTTGTTATGTGCGTAACACAGGCACCCTAATACACGAACTTCATCAAGACGTGGTTTAGAACCATACAAAATCTCATAAGGAGTTCGGCCATTAAGGACACGAGTTGGGGTTCTATTAATCAAATAAGACGCGGATAAGACACATTCCCCCCAAAACCGCAAAGGTAGACCAGATTGAAAACGAAGGGCACGAGCCTTCTTCAAGAGATGTCGATGTTTCCGTTCCACCCTTCCATTTTGTTGAGGGGTATCAACATTACTAGTTTGGATAAGTATTCCATTGGCATTATAATAGTCTTTCATGTCCCCTGAAAGAAATTCGGTTCCATTATCGCTTTGTATTATTTTGACTTGCTTTCCAAATTGGGTGATGGTCATTTGGACAAAAAATTTCATCAAGGCACCTACTTCTCTTTCATCTTTTATTAGATGCACCCAAACTCCCCTACTACAATCGTCAACGATGGTCAGGAAATAATGTGCCCCAGACAAACTAGACGCTCTAAGGGCCCCCAAATGTCACACTGAATTAAGGCAAATAATTCACTACTTTTTTTATTATTAATACCAAAAGTCGACCGAGTTTGTTTGCACGACAACAAGAATCACAAACAAAACTATCGGTCAAAGATAAATCATTCCCAACTAAAAACGAAAAATAAGGTAAAGTACTATTAGACGGGTGACCGAGTCTTCTATGCCATAATCGAGCATCGCCAGCCAGTCGAGTTCTTGCTACACGACCCTCATGCTCAGTCTTCAAATAATAAACCCCGTCACGATGCTCACCCCGTCCAATCTGCATCGTCATAGATTGGTCCTGCAGAATACAATAATTTTTGTTAAAAGTCACTACACAATTGTTTTCTTCGATTAACTGCTTGATGGAAATTAAATCGCAATTCAGATTTGGGACATATAGCACATCTTTAAGAAAGAAATTATCATCTAATATAACTTGTCCATGTTCAGATGCAACAATGTACTTTCCGTCAAGTAATCCGACTCGCGATGGTGCACTTTTCCATCGTTTCTCGAGTAAATCGTAGCGGCCTGTCATGTGGTGTGAGGCACCGCTATCAAGTATCCACTCACCTGTAAAATTATTCTGTATACCTATTAATGATTGACTGCCTTCAGGTCTGTGTCTCAATAGGCTACGTAGCTTTATCATATCAACCGCAGTGAGTCCGTGGATGGATGAAGCAGGCGTCTCTGTCTCAAGCGCCGCTGAATTAGAAGCCTGTATGTGGAAGCCTCGTCCACCACGTCCTCCATCACGGCCACCCCGTCGTCCACGACCTCGTCCGCGACCCCTAGAAGGAAAACCATGTTTCTCATAGCAAAACTCTTCGGTATGATAGTCCTTGTCGTAGTAAGTGCAGTGCGGTGGTGTCAGAGTGGGTTCACTAGGGTCTTTATGTGGCATGCTACCTCGTCCCCTTCCATGTGCACTATTATATTTTACCGCCATAGCCGCCTCACTCTGCTCTTCTTTTCCTCTCGTGACAGTGTTGTGGCGTTCCTCGCGTAAGACAATAGCATAAGCACGACTAAGGGACCTAATGGTATCCTCCATTAATAAATTTGTACGAATATGACCGTACAGAGTAGTGTCCAGACACATAAGAAATTGGTGAACTTTTTCTTCCTCTCGTTCTTTAGCCAAAGCCGCACCAGCGCCGCAAGTACATGGAGAAACTCGACTGTGATTTGCTAATTCGTCTCATATTGTTTTGAGTTGGGTGTAATATTCAACCACAGATTGTTTCCCTTGTTTACAATCGTTGAGATCGTTCTTTAACTGGTGGATACGTGGTGCGTTTCCCACGGAGAATCGCTCCTTCAACTCGTTCCAAATTTCCGTGATGGTGGCAGAAAAGGTAATACTTGGGTGGAGTTTAGGGTTGATGACGTTGCGAAACCACAATTTGAGCATGGCATTGCATTGGCGCCATGCAATCGACTCAAGACTATCGCCTCCGCTTGTGTTGGCGATGGGTTTCTGAACGGTTCCTTTCACAAAAGCCAATTTATTTTTTGCATAAGACCGTTACGAACGGCGTCGGCCCATTGATAAGTGAATATTTGAATGGTTTTAACCCCTAATTTAGCTCGGTTTTGTATGTCATTTGTGCTTCGTTAAGCCACTTTATGAGCTAATATCGTCTTCTAGGCGAGTTCCTATGTTCTAACCTGTTTTGTAGGGAAAGTGACGTTTCTACGCCCTTTTTCTATATTCCCGAGCATTTGCCTAGAACCCGACGATTTGAAGAAGCAAGCTTGACCAAGTGAAAGGCATTTCAATAAGGTTCACTTATTCGAAAGAGAGAAGAAGTAAAGACGGTTTCGTAGTTGTCGGAAGATCAATCATTTAGGCGGAAGAATTCATCGCTTTACATCAAACCCTATCAACAAACCCGACTCAAGAGGTCAAGGGGGATGCTGGAAGTCAAGTCAAAGCAAAGGGAGATGAAGAGTTAGTCAAAAGCTTCCAGAAGACCACTTACCCGATCGGGTAAGTGTGTACCCGATCGGGTATGTGTGCTACTTTGAGCATTGCGGCTCCTTCATCCTATTTTTGACCTATGTGTTTAATGCCCGACTTCTTCTCCACGAAACCCTAATACTATAAATAGATGCTCTAGCCCTCATATCATATCATCCATCTCTTCATGATGTGCATATTTTATATGCACATTTACACACTTATTCGCCTCCATTTCAGTCTTACTTATAGCTCATTTGAGCCGATTTCATGTCATATGCCCCGTATTTGCTACTTTGGTATGTTTAGTCTCCTATTTGCAGGTTAGACACATTCTAGGTGCGATCGGGAGCATATTTGGACATGCAAAGGACAAAGGACTATAGACCAGCCTTTCAATGAACAGAACAACTCGTTTCGGAAGCTCAGCAAGCAAACAAAACCCAAGAACCAGCCCACACCGATCGGTGGGCCAGGACACCAATCGTCACACACTTCTTGGAGCCAGTAACACTCTCTTATAAGCCCCGTGTACGTTACAAACAGGCCCAAATCTACCTAAGGGCCTGGCACCTGGCTTGGACTATGAAATGAAGACAGAGGGAGAGGAAATGAAGCCCACTCCGATCGGTGGGGCACTTGAGGGCCTCTCCAGCGATCGGCCATGACAAGCCCACTTTCGTTTTCTACCTCTCTAATCTACTGGGCAAGCTATTGAGCAACGGAACCGAAGCTTTCCGAAGCCCAAGTCACTCAGAAGAAACATCGAAGCCCAAAAGAGAAAACCTAGCTCTATATGAAGGAGAAGTGAAGAGAGTGAGGGGGTATCTCTCCCTAGACGCAAGATCCCTTGTCACGGATCGAGTTTCCGCTCAAAAACTCCATTTTAGATTATTGTTTACATTTTAGTCGATTAGTTTTAAGTTTTCGTTCGTTTACAACATTATACCGATCGGCATAGCTTTTTACCGATCGGCATCCTCCTTGTTTTTGCCCTAATTCAGGTTCTGATTCAGTTTTATTTCGTTTTCTGTCATTTTCGTTCATGTTTGTACGTTTCTCGACCATGAATCTTGCCATACCATCCTGTGTCTTCTTATTTTGCTTAATATCTATCACCATGAGTAGCTAAATTCCACACTAGGGTTAGGGACGAATCGATATTGATTAGGGCAATGACTTGTTGATTAAACTGTTTTGCATAGCGTCTTTGTTTGTTTCATCGCGTTAATTGATAGTGACGACTCTTGACTCACGCCGTAGTATAAGCCTATTGAGACCGACCAAGGAATATAGGCATAGACGACCAAACTCAAATAGGTGGTGGCTGTCGAGACCTACAAAGTAACATAGTTTACCACCCGAGACTTATACATTACCTTGACACCCATTTCCCGAGTCAACATTGATAGTCCCGTCATACCCTAGTTTCATTCTCTATTGAACTTACATTTCCTTTCATTTAGTAGTTGTTAGTTATTAAGCTTGACCTTTTGTTTATCATTTAGATTTTGTTTCTCTCTAAACTCAACCCCTCAAAACTGTAAACACCTTGGAATTGAACACTAGACGCCCTACATCCGTTTAAACAATAGTCCTCCCTGTGAATTCGACACCCGACTTACCACTAGCTTCAGTAGCTAGTATTGTTGGCTTATAAATATTGTTTGATAGCAGTCCCGACGACAAACTGCACATCAAAATGGCGCCGTTGCCGGGGAGGCAATAGTTTCAAATTGATTTTTAGGGTCTTTAGGTTCAGTTTTACCTCTACACCGATCGGTCAGACCCACTTCACCGATCGGTGCCCTTGCTTTCTGACTGTTTTCTCTAAGTTTTTATGCACATGAGACGTTCTGGGATCCTATTTACATTCGATCCTGAACCAGAAAGGACCCTGCGCAAGAATCAAAGACTTGCAGAGACTATTAGTGAGCAATTGTCATCATCTTCATCATCACCCGCATCCACACCACCAAGAAGGACCATGCCGAAGCTTTCGGATGAAGGGCTGCCTACGGCTGCTCAAGTTCCAACTGGGACTCTCAATCCGAACCTCACAGCTACCAAGTTCAAAATAGATCCATCATTTTACAACTTGGTTCGAAAAAAGCAATTCGGAGGAGGGATGAATGAAGACCCGGCTAGTCACATCAACAAATTTTGCGACTTGTGCGCAATGATTATCGATGAGGGTGTGACCCAAGACCAAATAAAACGAATGATGTTCCCGCATTCTTTGAAGGACAAGGCTTCATCTTGGCTGCAAACTCTTAGTGTGACAGAGAGCAACGCGTGGGATACACTTGTGCTAGCTTTCTTCAGGAAATTCTTCCCTCCGGAGCGTACCGCTAACCTTAGGATGCAAATCACAGGGTTCAGACAAAAGGTGAATGAGTCTCTATATGACGCATGGGAAAGATTCAAGGGCATAGAAAGGCAATGCCCTCATCATGGGTTTACTAAGGGGTACATCGCCATGACTTTCTACAACTCCCTCAATACAGACTCAAGGAGGATATTAGACTCCGCAGCAAATGGGAGGTTGGACTCGGTGGAGGTTGATGAAGCTAGGAATGTGATTGAGCAAATGGCTAATCATAGCATATCGTATGTACAATCATCCTACACTAGTGTTGCAGCAGTGAGTGGTGAGACATTTTTCCATGACAGCGTGACATCACAAATTGCAGATTTGACAGCACAGCTAGCAAGTCTGAAGATGGACAACACTCCACCGATCGGCACACCCCTCCCACCGATCGGTGGAGTGCAGTCCTCGCCATTGCCTATGATCTGTAATGCATGTGGGTTATATGAGCACACGATCTACACATGTCAGGGCACTCAAGAGCAGGTTGCTGCATTCCATAACTATCAGCAAAGCTCTCCTTATGGTCAGAGCTTTCAACAACCCTACAAGCAACCATATCAAGCTCAGTTTCATCAAGACCCTCCACCGGGCAATACAAGCACCTCTAGTTCAGCCTATCAACATCCAAACAAGGCTGCATCCACATCGTCACCACAACCTTACAAGTCACCCACTTTTACCGCCATGAATGATCTACGAAGCATGTTGCAAGGGGTTCTGAAAAGCCAAGAGCACCTTATTGCTCAAGTGGCTCAAGTGGCTAAAAGTGACCAAGAAAAGTCTAGCGCCATCAAGAATTTGGAGATTCAAATAGCCCAGCTGGCCGCCTCGCAAGCTCAAAGGCAACAAGGCCAATTGCCTCCAAGTCCCAACCACCCAACTCACACTCTTAATGCTATTCATCTTCGGAGTGGAGTTAGCTATGACAGTCTTTCCATGCCAAGGGTTGAAAAGAAGAAAGTCAGAGACAAGGGCGAACCAGAATATGAAACAGAAACAAGCAGGGGCAAAAGTGGAGCATTACACCGATCGGTCGACCCCACCACCGATCGTCATGGGGGTCTAACAGGTGCTGGAGAGAGCTCTGGGGAAGGTCTGGAGAAGGACTTGATAGCTGGAAATGCTGGAAGTGAGGTTAAGCTGCCATTCCCGAGGCGTCTCAAGCAGAAGTCCCCTTTCGAGGAACAATTTGGAAAATTTAAAGAGGTACTTGCTAAACTTAATATTAATATTCCATTTCTTGATCTAGTTTTACAAGTACCTTCTTACACCAAGTTCCTCAAAGACCTCTTGAACCGGAAGAAAGCATTGCCCCAGGTAGACACAATTGCTCTCACAGAAAGGTGTAGTGCACCTCAATTGAGCAATTCTCTACCTAAATTAGGTGACCCCGGTAGTTTCAGTATCCCATGTACCATAGGCGCCCTTAATATAGATAATGCTTTATGTGACCTCGGCACTAGTGTGAGTGTCCTACCCCTATCTCTAGCTTAGAAAGTCGGATTGACTCAGTTTAAAAGCTCGAATATGACCATTCAAATGGCGGATAGGACCATTTCACGACCATTAGGGGTGCTAGAGGACGTCCCAGTATAGATTGGAGGGTTCTTTATACCAGTAGACTTTGTGGTGTTAGACATTCCCGAGGATGCTAACATCCCCATCATTTTAGGGAGACCCTTCTTACATACGACTGGCGCACTAATCGATGTTGGTAAACGAACTTTAACCTTTAAGGTGGGGGGTGAACTCCTTGTGTTTAAACCTTCAGCTACACCCCGTTCCCCCTTGGTTGTTCAGTCTGATTCGTTGATTAAGGAACAGTACCAGCCAGTTCAGACCCCCACAGACTTGACACAGACCACCACATGCCAGAACAAGGGCCAAAATGGCCAGAGCACACTCACACCGATCGGTGAGGTACCCCCCACCGATCGTCATACCCCCCACCGATCGGTGGTAGGCTTGAAAACCCCTGTGAGCTGTGTTGTGGAGTCTAGCTGTGTTATTACTGATTTTATGACTCCGTCTCACTATTCTGGAGACCCTGTGGAGTCTGTTTGCTCTGTCCCATCTTTCGCAGGTCGCAATTTGAGTAGCTATTCGTAAGGATTCGAGGGCAATAGTTTGAGCGGAGAGCCGATGTATGGGATGCCGCGAAATTTCTGGAGAAATCAACCTTCTTATAGTACACCATGGCAACTCGCAGTCCTCCAAGATGATTTTGGAGACACTTCTGATGGAGGGTCATACAACGACCCGATTATTTGACATATACTTAGACCTTGAGACATTTTTTTTTGTTTTTAGTTGGACTATTTTTCATTTTGAACAATTTTGTTTTTTGGTTTGTTTTAGTTTTGGACAATTTGCAATTTGTAACTTTGAACATTGTGTGAGATGAGAGCGAGAGAGACATTTTTCCTCCTGTTTTGTAATGCTATAGGTAATGACGGAGCCGTCTAGCTGATGATAGCTCGGGATGGTGAGGACCTGTTCACCATTCACCGCCTTGCTTTGAACCAGTTTGGGGGAACTCTCACTCATTCTGTAAGTCTACCCTCTCCACTTTCACTCTCACCTGCATTCCCCATTCTCCTTTAACCACCTTTGCACCGATTTTCGTCAATTGAGGACAATGACGAGGTTGGTTTGGGGGAGGGTTTTGGTTGTGTGCTTCATATGTGCTTCATTCATATGTACTATAAGCAGTTGCATGTTCATACGTGAAAATAAAATTTTTTAGAACTGTTTATGTGTGTGTATTGGTTTGAGATGTGCAAAACGACGATGAAGATATATACACTCAGCTTAATTCATCTCAACTGTGGCCTAACCTATATGATACGACATATTGAGATTAGATTGGATTAACGAGTCTAACATGTCTAAATTGACTTGTTTGATGTGAATCTACTTTGTATCGAAATGCTTCTCAATGACGTACTGTAATTCTTAACCTGTATGCTCGTGCTTGATTCATAAGTGTGAATATTGACTCGTTGTAGTTTCCGAAAGTATGCACCCTAGGTCCGCGGACCGGGCATTCACTTAAATTTGAACTCCACTAAGCCAAATTGCCTTGATTCGTCCCTTTAGATGTAGGATCCACTCTTTATTGACCACGTTTCAAAAGACTATATTGACTACCTTGGTTACAACCTTAAAAATTATGAACTACATCGTAAAAACATCCTACCCAGACTGTAATGGTTGCGTATAGGAGAGTTATGTCACGAAAACGTGTCAAATGAAGAAAAGGGCCTGATTTTTGAAGTTTTTGAGCTGATACCTATCGGTGTGGCCTAGTACACCGATCGGTGAAGGTAGTATGACGATCGGTGGGCCCCTGGTTTTGGCCTATTTCAGTGTTATATGAATGTCTGGAGAATAATTCAGCTTCATAGCAAGTTATACAGCAAGAATAGTGATCGACAGTTGAGTTTCCAAACAATAAAGTGAAGTACTGAGATCTATTGTGAAGGTAGCAGTTCCAAAATGGTGCTATCAATACGTAAATGTGAATTCCTATTGTGTGAAGTGCAATTACCGAAGTTATGATAATGTCAAGAGATTCGAATTTTTGCCTATAATCGGTATTGGTTAATGTTATGGTCGTCTGGGTCTTTTCATTAGTGGTAGCGCAACCACCAATTTTTTTTTTTGAGCCCCACACTCCCATACGCGTTAGCACGCACCCATCTTTCACCTATTGAACATAGCCCCATTACAACCTTGTGCCCAGCATACCTTGAGAACGTTTAGTACTACGAGTATTATTTACGAACTTGAATCATGTTATTGAGTGTGCTTGTTGAGTCTCTACTTTTGAGCTCGTTTGCAAGGTCTTGCGTTATTCATGAAGAACATTGAAATTTAGGCAGGTATAAGACCTGTTTTGAAGGTCGACTCTTGTGCACTTGTTCTTATCTATTTGTGAAAGCCATAGTTTGGATGAACAGAAAGCAGGAGTGTCCAGAGTCGTTATCTCTTACCGTGGTCATTAAGTGTGCTTTGGTTTATGTTTACTTGAGGACAAGTAAAGGGTTGGTTTGGGGGAGTTTGATGTGCATATTTTATATGCACATTTACACACTTATTCGCCCCTATTTCAGTCTTACTTATAGCTCATTTGAGCCGATTTCATGTCATATGCCCCGTATTTGCTACTTTGGTATGTTTAGTCTCCTATTTGCAGGTTAGACACATTCTAGGTGCGATCGGGAGCATATTTGGACATGCAAAGGACAAAGGACTATAGACCAGCCTTTCAATGAACAGAACAACTCGTTTCGGAAGCTCAGCAAGCAAACAAAACCCAAGAACCAGCCCACATCGATCGGTGGGCCAGGACACCGATCGTCACACACTTCTTAGAATCCACACCTCCGATCGTTGGGAGCACCTTGAGGCCTCTCCACCGATCAGCCAGGACAAGGCCCACTTTCGTTTTACTTTTCTACCCTACCTCTCTAATCTACTGGGCAATCTATTGACACGGGACCGAAGCTTTCCTAAGCCAAGTCACTCAGGAGAACGCGAAGCCCCAAAGGAAAACCTGCCTATATGAGGAAAAGTGAGAGAGTGAGGGGGATCTCTCCCTAAGGGCAGATCCCTTGTCACGGATCGAGTTTCTACGCGCTAACACCCTTTCTGATTAGTGTTCTTTACATTTTATCGATAGTTTTAAGTTGTTCGTCGTTTACACACAGCTAAAGAAATACCCTAGCGACATACACCTATACGCGATCGGCATCCCTCTTGTTTTTTTGCCCTAATATCAGTTCTGATTCTTTTAATTCGTTCTTCCATTTTCGATCATGTTTTGTATACTTGTCTCGACCATGATCTTACCATACCATCCCTGTGTCTTCTTGTTTTTGGCTTAAAGCCTACATCGAGTGCTAATTCCACCTAGGGTTGGATGAATCGATAATTGATTAGGGCCTTGACTTGTTTGATTAAACTAGTTTGCATAGCCCTTTGTTTGTTTCATCGCGTTAGTTTATAGTGACGACTCTTGACTCACGCCGTAGTATAAGCCTATTGATACCGACCAAGTAATATAGGCATAGACGACCAAACTCAAATAGGTGGTGGTTGTCGAGACCTACAAAGTAACATAGTTTACCACCCGAGACTTATACATTACCTTGGCACCCATTTCCCGAGTCAACATTGATAGTCCCGTCATACCCTAGTTTCATTCTCTATTAAACTTACATTTCCTTTCATTTAGTATTTGTTAGTTATTAAGCTTGACCTTTTGTTTATCATTTAGATTTTGTTTCTCTCTAAACTCAACCCCTCAAAACTGTAAACACCTTGGAATTGAACACTAGACGCCCTACATCCGTGTAAACAATAGTCCTCCCTGTGAATTCGACACCCGACTTACCACTAGCTTCATTAGCTAGTATTGTTGGCTTATAAATATTGTTTGATAGCAGTCCCGACGACAAACTGCACATCAAAATGGCGCCGTTGCCAGGGAGGCAATAGTTTCAAATTGATTTTTAGGGTCTTTAGGTTCAGTTTTACCTCTACACCGATCGGTCAGACCCACTCCACCGATCGGTGCCCTTGCTTTCTGACTGTTTTCTCTAAGTTTTTATGCACAGGAGACGTTCTGGGATCCTACTTACATTCGATCCTGAACCTGAAAGGATCCTGCGCAAGAATCAAAGACTTGCAGAGACTATTAGTGAGCAATTGTCATCATCTTCATCATCACCCGCATCCACACCACCTACATCACCACCAAGAAGGACCATGCCTAAGCTTGCCGATGAAGGGCTGCCTACGGCTGCTCAAGTTCCAACTGGGACTCTCAAGCCGAACCTCACAGCTACCAAGTTCAAAATAGATCCATCATTTTACAACTTGGTTCGAAAAGAGCAATTCGGAGGAGGGATGAATGAAGACCCGGCTAGTCACATCAACAAATTTTGCGACTTGTGCGCAATGATTATCGATGAGGGTGTGACCAAAGACCAAATAAAACGAATGATGTTCCCGCATTCTTTGAAGGACAAGGCTTCATCTTGGCTGCAAACTCTTAGTGTGACATAGAGCAACGCGTGGGATACACTTGTGCTAGCTTTCTACAGGAAATTCTTCCCTCCGGAGCGTACCGCTAACCTTAGGATGCAAATCACTGGGTTCAGACAAAAGGTGAATGAGTCTCTATATGACGCATGGGAAAGATTCAAGGGCCTAGAAAGGCAATGCCCTCATCATGGGTTTACTAAGGGGTACATCGCCATGACTTTCTACAACTCCCTCAATACAGACTCAAGGAGGATATTAGACTCCGCAGCAAATGGGAGGTTTGACTCGGGGGAGGTTGATGAAGCTAGGAATGTGATTGAGCAAATGGCTAATCATAGCATATCGTATGTACAATCATCCTACACTAGTGTTGCAGCAGTGAGTGGTGAGACATTTTTCCAGGATAGCGTGACATCACAAATTGCAGATTTGACAGCACGGCTAGCAAGTCTGAAGATGGACAACACTCCACCGATCGGCACACCCCTCCCACCGATCGGTGGAGTGCAGTCCTCGCCATTGCCTATGATCTGTAATGCATGTGGGTTATATGGGCACACGAGCTACACATGTCAGGGCACTCAAGAGCAGGTTGCTGCATTCCATAACTATCAGCAAAGCTCTCCTTATGGTCAGAGCTTTCAACAACCCTACAAGCAACCATATCAAGCTCGGTTTCATCAAGGCCCTCCACCTGGCAATAAGAGCACCTTTTGTTCAGCCTATCAACATCCAAACAAGGCTGCATCCACATCGTCACCACAACCTTAAAAGTCACCCACTTTTACCGACATGAATGATCTACGAAGCATGTTGCAAGGGGTTCTGAAAAGCCAAGAGCACCTTATTGCTCAAGTGGCTCAAGTGGCTAAAAGTGACCAAGAAAAGTCTAGCGCCATCAAGAATTTGGAGATTCAAATAGCCCAGCTGGCCGCCTCGCAAGCTCAAAGGCAACAAGGCCAATTGTCTCCACAACCCAACCACCCAACTCACACTCTTAATGCTATTCATCTTCGGAGTGGAGTTAGCTATGACAGTCTTTCCATGCCAAGGGTTGAAAAGAAGAAAGTCAGAGACAAGGGTGAACCAGAATATGAAACAGAAACAAGCAGGGGCAAAAGTGGAGCATTACACCGATCGGTGGACCCCACCACCGATCGTCATGGGGGTCTAACAGGTGCTGGAGAGAGCTCTGGGGAAGGTCTGGAGAAGGACTTGATAGCTGGAAATGCTGGAACTGAGGTTAAGCTGCCATTCCCGAGGCGTCTCAAGCAGAAGTCCCCTTTCGAGGAACAATTTGGAAAATTTAAAGAGGTACTTGCTAAACTTAATATTACTATTCCATTTCTTGATCTAGTTTTACAAGTACCTTCTTACACCAAGTTCCTCAAAGACCTCTTGAACCGGAAGAAAGCATTGCCCCAGGTAGAGACAATTGCTCTCACAGAAAGGTGTAGTGCACCTCAATTGAGCAATTCTCCACCTAAACTAGGTGACCCCGGTAGTTTCAGCATCCCATGTACCATAGGCGCCCTTAATATAGATAATGCTTTATGTGACCTCGGCGCTAGTGTGAGTGTCCTACCCCTATCTCTACCTAAGAAAGTCGGATTGACTCAGTTTAAAAGCTCAAATATGACCATTCAAATGGCGGATAGGACCATTTCACGACCATTAGGGGTGCTAGAGGACGTCCCAGTACAGATTGGAGGGTTCTTTATACCAGTAGACTTTGTGGTGTTAGACATTCCCGAGGATGCTAACATCCCCATCATTTTAGGGAGACCCTTCTTACATACGACTGGCGCAATAATCGATGTTGGTAAACGAACTTTAACCTTTAAGGTGGGGGGTGAACTCCTTGTGTTTAAACCTTCAGCTACACCCCGTTCCCCCTTGGTTGTTCAGTCTGATTCGTTGATTAAGGAACAGTACCAGCCAGTTCAGACCCCCACAGACCTGACACAGACCACCACAGGCCAGAACAAGGGCCAAAATGGCCAGAGCACACTCACACCGATCGGTGAGGTACCCCCACCGATCGTCATACCATCCACCGATCGGTGGTAGGCCTGAAAACCCCTGTGAGCTGTGTTGTGGAGTCTAGCTGTGTTATTACTGATTTTATGGCTCCGTCTCACTATTCTGGAGACCCTGTGGAGTCTGTTTGCTTTGTCAGGTCGCAATTTGAGTAGCTATTCGAAAGGATTCGAGGGCAAGAGTTTGAGCGGAGAGCCGATGTATGGGATGCCGCGAAATTTCTGGAGTCATCGCCCTTCTTATAGTACACCATGGCAACTCGCAGTCCTCCAAGATGATTTTGGAGACACTTCTGATGGAGGGTCACCCAGTGACCCATTTATTTGAACGATACTTAGACTTTGAGACATTTTTTTTGTTTTTAGTTGGACTATTCTTCGTTTTGAACAATTTTGTTTTTTTGGTCTGTTTTAGTTTTGGACAATTTGCAATTTGTAACTTTGAACATTGTGTGAGATGAGAGCGAGAGAGACATTTTTCCTCCTGTTTTGTAATGCTACAGGTAATGACGGAGCCGTCTAGCTGATGATAGCTCGGGATGGTGAGGACCTGTTCACCATTCACCGCCTTGCTTTGAACCGGTTTGGGGGAACTCTCACTCATTCTGTAAGTCTACCCTCTCCACTTTCACTCTCACCTGCATTCCCCATTCTCCTTTAACCACCTTTGCACCGATTTTCGTCAATTGAGGACAATGACGAGTTTGGTTTGGGGGAGGGTTTTGGTTGTGTGCTTCATATGTGCTTCATTCATATGTACTATAAGCAGTTGCATGTTCATACGTGAAAATAAAATTTTTTAGAACTGTTTATGTGTGTGTATTGGTTTGAGATGTGCAAAACGACGATGAAGATATATACACTTAGCTTAATTCATCTCAACTGTGGCCTAACCTATATGATACGACATATTGAGATTAGATTGGATTAACGAGTCTAACATGTCTAAATTGACTTGTTTGATGTGAATCTACTTTGTATCGAAATGCTTCTCAATGACGTACTGTAATTCTTAACCTGTATGCTCGTGCTTGATTCATAAGTGTGAATATTGACTCGTTGTAGTTTCCGAAGGTATGCACCCTAGGTCCGCGGACCGGGCATTCACTTAAATTTGAACTCCACTTAGCCAAATTGCCTTGATTCGTCCCTTTAGATGTAGGATCCACTCTTTATTGACCACGTTTCACAAGACTATATTGACTACCTTGGTTACAACCTTACAAATTATGAACTACATCGTAAAAACATCCTACCCAGACTGTAATGGTTGCGTATAGGAGAGTTATGTCACGAAAACGTGTCAAATGAAGAAAAGGGCCTGATTTTTGAAGTTTTTGAGCTGATACCTATCGGTGTGGCCTAGTACACCGATCGGTGAAGGTAGTATGACGATCGGTGGGCCCCTGTTTTTGGCCTGTTTCAGTGTTATATGAATGTCTGGAGAATAATTCAGCTTCATAGCAAGTTATACAGCAAGAATAGTGATCGACAGTTGAGTTTCCAAACAATAAAGTGAAGTACTGAGATCTATTGTGAAGGTAGCAGTTCCAAAATGGTGCTATCAATACGTAAATGTGAATTCCTATTGTGTGAAGTGCAATTACCGAAGTTATGATAATGTCAAGAGATTCGAATTTTTGCCTATAATCGGTATTGGTTAATGTTATGGTCGTCTGGGTCTTTTCATTAGTGGTAGCGCAACCACCAATTTTTTTTTTTGAGCCCCACACTCCCATACGCGTTAGCACGCACCCATCTTTCACCTATTGAACATAGCCCCATTACAACCTTGTGTCCAGCATACCTTGAGAACTTTTAGTACTACGAGTATTATTTACGAACTTGGATCATGTTATTGAGTGTGCTTGTTGAGTCTCTACTTTTGAGCTCGTTTGCAAGGTCTTGCGTTATTCATGAAGAACATTGAAATTTAGGCATGTATAAGACCTGTTTTGAAGGTCGACTCTTGTGCACTTGTTCTTATCTATTTGTGAAAGCCATAGTTTGGATGAACAGAAAGCAGGAGTGTCCAGAGTCGTTATCTCTTACCGTAGTCATTAAGTGTGCTTTGGTTTATGTTTACTTGAGGACAAGTAAAGGTTTGGTTTGGGGGAGTTTGATGTGCATATTTTATATGCACATTTACACACTTATTCGCCCTCATTTCAGTCTTACTTATAGCTCATTTGAGCCGATTTCATGTCATATGCCCCGTATTTGCTACTTTGGTATGTTTAGTCTCCTATTTGCAGGTTAGACACATTCTAGGTGCGATCGGGAGCATATTTGGACATGCAAAGGACAAAGGACTATAGACCAGCCTTTCAATGAACAGAACAACTCGTTTCGGAAGCTCAGCAAGCAAACAAAACCCAAGAACCAGCCCACACCGATCGGTGGGCCAGGACACCGATCGTCACACACTTCTTGAATCCCACTCCGATCGGTGGGGCACTTGAGGGCCTCTCCACCGATCAGCCAGGACAAGCCCACTTTCGTTTTCTACCTCTCTAATCTACTGGGCAAGCTATTGAGCAACGGGACCGAAGCTTTCCGAAGCCCAAGTCACTCAGGAGAAACATCGAAGCCCAAAAGAGAAAACCTAGCTCTATATGAAGGAGAAGTGAAGAGAGTGAGGGGGTATCTCTCCCTAGAGGCAAGATCCCTTGTCACGGATCGAGTTTCCGCTCTAAAACACCATTTTAGATTATTGTTTTACATTTTAGTCGATTAGTTTTAAGTTTTCGTTCGTTTACAACACTATATCGATCGGCATAGCCTTATACCGATCGGCATCCTCCTTGTTTTTGCCCTAATTCAGGTTCTGATTCAGTTTTATTTCGTTTTCTGTCATTTTCGTTCATGTTTGTACGTTTCTCGACCATGAATCTTCCATACCATCCTGTGTCTTCTTGTTTTGCTTAATATCTATCATCATGAGTAGCTAAATTCCACACTAGGGTTAGGGACGAATCGATATTGATTAGGGCATTGACTTGTTGATTAAACTGTTTTGCATAGCCTCTTTGTTTGTTTCATCGCGTTAGTTGATAGTGACGACTCTTGACTCACGCCGTAGTATAAGCCTATTGAGACCGACCAAGTAATATAGGCATAGACGACCAAACTCAAATAGGTGGTGGCTGTCGAGACCTACAAAGTAACATAGTTTACCACCCGAGACTTATACATTACCTTGACACCCATTTCCCGAGTCAACATTGATAGTCCCGTCATACCCTAGTTTCATTCTCTATTGAACTTACATTTCCTTTCATTTAGTATTTGTTAGTTATTAAGCTTGACCTTTTGTTTATCATTTAGATTTTGTTTCTCTCTAAACTCAACCCCTCAAAACTGTAAACACCATAGAATTGAACACTAGACACCCTACATCCGTTTAAACAATAGTCCTCCCTGTGAATTCGACACCCGACTTACCACTAGCTTCATTAGCTAGTATTGTTGGCTTATAAATATTGTTTGATAGCAGTCCCGACGACAAACTGCACATCAAAATGGCGCCGTTGCCGGGGAGGCAATAGTTTCAAATTGATTTTTAGGGTCTTTAGGTTCAGTTTTACCTCTACACCGATCGGTCAGACCCACTCCACCGATCGGTGCCCTTGCTTTCTGACTGTTTTCTCTAAGTTTTATGCACAGGAGACGTTCTGGGATCCTACTTACATTCGATCCTGAACCTGAAAGGATCCTGCGCAAGAATCAAAGACTTGCAGAGACTATTAGTGAGCAATTGTCATCATCTTCATCATCACCCGCATCCACACCACCTACATCACCACCAAGAAGGACCATGCCGAAGCTTTCGGATGAAGGGCTGCCTACGGCTGCTCAAGTTCCAACTGGGACTCTCAAGCCGAACCTCACAGCTACCAAGTTCAAAATAGATCCATCATTTTACAACTTGGTTCGAAAAGAGCAATTCGGAGGAGGGATGAATGAAGACCCGGCTAGTCACATCAACAAATTTTGCGACTTGTGCGCAATGATTATCGATGAGGGTGTGACCCAAGACCAAATAAAACGAATGATGTTCCCGCATTCTTTGAAGGACAAGGCTTCATCTTGGCTGCAAACTCTTAGTGTGACAGAGAGCAACGCGTGGGATACACTTGTGCTAGCTTTCTACAGGAAATTCTTCCCTCCGGAGCGTACCGCTAACCTTAGGATGCAAATCACTGGGTTCAGACAAAAGGTGAATGAGTCTCTATATGACGCATGGGAAAGATTCAAGGGCCTAGAAAGGCAATGCCCTCATCATGGGTTTACTAAGGGGTACATCGCCATGACTTTCTACAACTCCCTCAATACAGACTCAAGGAGGATATTAGACTCCGCAGCAAATGGGAGGTTTGACTCGGTGGAGGTTGATGAAGCTAGGAATGTGATTGAGCAAATGGCTAATCATAGCATATCGTATGTACAATCATCCTACACTAGTGTTGCAGCAGTGAGTGGTGAGACATTTTTCCAGGATAGCGTGACATCACAAATTGCAGATTTGACAGCACAGCTAGCAAGTCTGAAGATGGACAACATTCCACCGATCGGCACACCCCTCCCACCGATCGGTGGAGTGCAGTCCTCGCCATTGCCTATGATCTGTAATGCATGTGGGTTATATGGGCACACGATCTACACATGTCAGGGCACTCAAGAGCAGGTTGCTGCATTCCATAACTATCAGCAAAGCTCTCCTTATGGTCAGAGCTTTCAACAACCCTACAAGCAACCATATCAAGCTCAGTTTCATCAAGGCCCTCCACCGGGCAATACAAGCACCTCTAGTTCAGCCTATCAACATCCAAACAAGGCTGCATCCACATCGTCACCACAACCTTACAAGTCACCCACTTTTACCGACATGAATGATCTACGAAGCATGTTGCAAGGGGTTCTGAAAAGCCAAGAGCACCTTATTGCTCAAGTGGCTCAAGTGGCTAAAAGTGACCAAGAAAAGTCTAGCGCCATCAAGAATTTGGAGATTCAAATAGCCCAGCTGGCCGCCTCGCAAGCTCAAAGGCAACAAGGCCAATTGCCTCCACAACCCAACCACCCAACTCACACTCTTAATGCTATTCATCTTCGGAGTGGAGTTAGCTATGACAGTCTTTCCATGCCAAGGGTTGAAAAGAAGAAAGTCAGAGACAAGGGTGAACCAGAATATGAAACAGAAACAAGCAGGGGCAAAAGTGGAGCATTACACCGATCGGTGGACCCCACCACCGATCGTCATGGGGGTCTAACAGGTGCTGGAGAGAGCTCTGGGGAAGGTCTGGAGAAGGACTTGATAGCTGGAAATGCTGGAACTGAGGTTAAGCTGCCATTCCCGAGGCGTCTCAAGCAGAAGTCCCCTTTCGAGGAACAATTTGGAAAATTTAAAGAGGTACTTGCTAAACTTAATATTACTATTCCATTTCTTGATCTAGTTTTACAAGTACCTTCTTACACCAAGTTCCTCAAAGACCTCTTGAACCGGAAGAAAGCATTGCCCCAGGTAGAGACAATTGCTCTCACAGAAAGGTGTAGTGCACCTCAATTGAGCAATTCTCCACCTAAACTAGGTGACCCCGGTAGTTTCAGCATCCCATGTACCATAGGCGCCCTTAATATAGATAATGCTTTATGTGACCTCGGCGCTAGTGTGAGTGTCCTACCCCTATCTCTAGCTAAGAAAGTCGGATTGACTCAGTTTAAAAGCTCGAATATGACCATTCAAATGGCGGATAGGACCATTTCACGACCATTAGGGGTGCTAGAGGACGTCCCAGTACATATTGGAGGGTTCTTTATACCAGTAGACTTTGTGGTGTTAGACATTCCCGAGGATGCTAACATCCCCATCATTTTAGGGAGACCCTTCTTACATACGACTGGCGCAATAATCGATGTTGGTAAACGAACTTTAACCTTTAAGGTGGGGGGTGAACTCCTTGTGTTTAAACCTTCAGCTACACCCCGTTCCCCCTTGGTTGTTCAGTCTGATTCGTTGATTAAGGAACAGTACCAGCCAGTTCAGACCCCCACAGACCTGACACAGACCACCACAGGCCAGAACAAGGGCCAAAATGGCCAGAGCACACTCACACCGATCGGTGAGGTACCCCCCACCGATCGTCATCAAGGGTCCCACCGATCGGTGGTAGGCCTGAAAACCCCTGTGAGCTGTGTTGTGGAGTCTAGCTGTGTTATTACTGATTTTATGGCTCCGTCTCACTATTCTGGAGACCCTGTGGAGTCTGTTTGCTCTGTCCCATCTTTCGCAGGTCGCAATTTGAGTAGCTATTCGAAAGGATTCGAGGGAAAGAGCTTGAGAGAAGAGCCGATGTGTGAGATGCCGCGAAATTTCTGGAGAAATCAACCTTCTTATAGTACACCATGGCAACTCGCAGTCCTCCAAGATGATTTTGGAGACACTTCTGATGGAGGGTCATACAGCGACCCGATTATTTGACATATACTTAGACTTTGAGACATTTTTTTGTTTTTAGTTGGACTATTTTTCATTTTGAACAATTTTGTTTTTTGGTTTGTTTTAGTTTTGGACAATTTGCAATTTGTAACTTTGAACATTGTGTGAGATGAGAGCGAGAGAGACATTTTTCCTCCTGTTTTGTAATGCTACAGGTAATGACGGAGCCGTCTAGCTGATGATAGCTCGGGATGGTGAGGACCTGTTCACCATTCACCGCCTTGCTTTGAACCGGTTTGGGGGAACTCTCGCTCATTCTGTAAGTCTACCCTTTCCACTTTCACTCTCACCTGCATTCCCCATTCTCCTTTAACCACCTTTGCACCGATTTTCGTCAATTGAGGACAATGACGAGTTTGGTTTGGGGGAGGGTTTTGGTTGTGTGCTTCATATGTGCTTCATTCATATGTACTATAAGAAGTTGCATGTTCATACGTGAAAATAAAATTTTTTAGAACTGTTTATGTGTGTGTATTGGTTTGAGATGTGCAAAACAACGATGAAGATATATACACTTAGCTTAATTCATCTCAACTGTGGCCTAACCTATATGATACGACATATTGAGATCAGATTGGATTAACGAGTCTAACATGTCTAAATTGACTTGTTTGATGTGAATCTACTTTGTATCGAAATGCTTCTCAATGACGTACTGTAATTCTTAACCTGTATGCTTGTGCTTGATTCATAAGTGTGAATATTGACTCGTTGTAGTTTCCGAAGGTATGCACCCTAGGTCCGCGGACCGGGCATTCACTTAAATTTGAACTCCACTTAGCCAAATTGCCTTGATTCGTCCCTTTAGATGTAGGATCCACTCTTTATTGACCACGTTTCACAAGACTATATTGACTACCTTGGTTACAACCTTACAAATTATGAACTACATCGTAAAAACATCCTACCCAGACTGTAATGGTTGCGTATAGGAGAGTTATGTCACGAAAACGTGTCAAATGAAGAAAAGGGCCTGATTTTTGAAGTTTTTGAGCTGATACCTATCGGTGTGGCCTAGTACACCGATCGGTGAAGGTAGTATGCCGATCGGTGGGCCCCTGTTTTTGGCCTGTTTCAGTGTTATATGAATGTCTGGAGAATAATTCAGCTCCACAGCAAGTTATACAGCAAGAATAGTGATCGAAAGTTGAGTTTCCAAACAATAAAGTGAAGTACTGAGATCTATTGTGAAGGTAGCAGTTCCAAAATGGTGCTATCAATACATAAATGTGAATTCCTATTGTGTGAAGTGCAATTACCGAAGTTATGATAATGTCAAGAGATTCGAATTTTTGCCTATGATCGGTATTGGTTAATGTTATGGTCGTCTGGGTCTTTTCATTAGTGGTAGCGCAACCACCAGTTTTTTGAGCCCCACACTCCCATACGCGTTAGCACGCACCCACCTTTCACCTATTGAACATAGCCCCATTACAACCTTGTGCCCAGCATACCTTGAGAACTTTTAGTACTACGAGTATTATTTACGAACTTGAATCATGTTATTGAGTGTGCTTGTTGAGTCTCTACTTTTGAGCTCGTTTGCAAGGTCTTGCGTTATTCATGAAGAACATTGAAATTTAGGCATGTATAAGACCTGTTTTGAAGGTCGACTCTTGTGCACTTGTTCTTATCTATTTGTGAAAGCCATAGTTTGGATGAACAGAAAGCATGAGTGTCCAGAGTCGTTATCTCTTACCGTGGTCATTAAGTGTGCTTTGGTTTATGTTTACTTGAGGACAAGTAAAGGTTTGGTTTGGGGGAGTTTGATGTGCATATTTTATATGCACATTTACACACTTATTCGCCCCCATTTCAGTCTTACTTATAGCTCATTTGAGCCGATTTCATGTCATATCCCTCGCCTATGCTACTTTGGTATGTTTTGTTCCTCAATTGCAGGTTTAGGACTTCTCGGGGTGCTTTTGGATGCATTTTGGATAGTTTGAAGGGAAATAGATTGAGTTCTAGATATGTGATTGAGGCGATTCAAGTTTGATAAGATAGATCTCTTTCTTAGCTTCGAAATGAGACCAAGAACGCCAAAATCCGCCAAGTAACGAAGAAATGGCGGACGTTTTAAGTTCAGTGCGCGGTGCAGGAATTTAACAGTGCCACCGATCGGTGATGCCTCCCACCGATCGTCCAAGGGCCAATTGGCCTACCACCGATCGTCAGAGACATCCTGGGGGCCCTTTCCACTTCTTCCTAAGCCTTGTGGACACTTCATACAAGCCCACCTATCGTTGGGAGCCCACATCTACCTTGAACTATCAAATGAAGACCTATAGAGGACAATTCAAGCCCACACCTATCGTCAAGACCCATCCACCGATCGTCAGAGGCCAATGAACAAGCCCACCGATCGGTGGGAGCCTAGAGGGATGGTCCAACTACCTCTCTAATCCACGGGGCACGCTTTGTTGGGGAAGGGACTCGAGCTTATCGAAGCCCAAGCCACTAGGACGCGAGATCGGGCCCAAATCAGAGAAAACCTAACTCTATATGAAGGAGAAGTGAAGAGAGTGAGGAGGTATCTCTCCCTAGACGCAAGATCCCTTGTCACGGATCGAGTTTCCGCTCTAAAACACCATTTTAGATTATTGTTTTACATTTTAGTCGATTAGTTTTAAGTTTTCGTTCGTTTCCAACACTATACCGATCGACATAACCTTATACCGATCGGCATCCTCCTTGTTTTTGCCCTAATTCAGGTTCTGATTCAGTTTTATTTCGTTTTCTGTCATTTTCGTTCATGTTTGTACGTTTCTCGACCATGAATCTTACCATACCATCCTGTGTCTTCTTGTTTTGCTTAATATCTATCATCATGAGTAGCTAAATTCCATAATAGGGTAGGGACGAATCGATATTGATTAGGGCATTGACTTGTTGATTAAACTGTTTTGCATAGCCTCTTTGTTTGTTTCATCGCGTTAGTTGATAGTGACGACTCTTGACTCACGCCGTAGTATAAGCCTATTGAGACCGACCAAGTAATATAGGCATAGACGACCAAACTCAAATAGGTGGTGGCTGTCGAGACCTACAAAGTAACATAGTTTACCACCCGAGACTTATACATTACCTTGACACCCATTTCCCGAGTCAACATCGACAGTCCCGACACACCCTAGTTTCTTCTCTATTGATTTTACATTTCCTTTCATTAAGCATTTGTTGGTTATTAAGCTTTGGTCTTTTGTTTATCATTTAGATTTTGTTTCTCTCTAAACTCAACCCCTCAAAACTGTAAACACCATAGAATTGAACACTAGACACCCTACATCCGTTTAAACAATAGTCCTCCCTGTGAATTCGACACCCGACTTACCACTAGCTTCATTAGCTAGTATTGTTGGCTTATAAATATTGTTTGATAGCAGTCCCGACGACAAACTGCACATCAAAAAGAGTAACCAACGAGATATATAGTCACAATGTTATAGTATAACTAATTATAACAAAACATATGAACAAGCACATAGGATCAAAGGTATAGTACCTTGAAGTATAACATTACACTTTAGAAGTCACGTTACAGTTCGAGCTACCATAACATCAAGCATAGAATCATGTATACATTCAGCGTTATGGTACCTCTTACTATAACCTTCACTTAACCCTAGTAAATTTATAGTAACCTCATCTATAACCTTAGTTAAGCGTGTCAGGTTATAGTATCATCAACTATAACCTTCACTTAACCCTGGCAGATTTATAGAACATCCAGCTATAACATTACTAAGTGTGCCTGGTTATAGTATCATTAACTATAACCTTCACTTAACTCCAATAAAGTTATAGTACCTTCTGTTGTAACCTTCACTCAACTTTAGTGAAGTTATAGTACGTCAAGCTGTAACCTTAGTTATATATGTGTGATGTTATAGTATCATCAGCTACAACTCACTTCCGTCAAGGGTTAGTCCTCTATAACACCATCCTCGAGGGGTCGACTCCACGATACAAACCGCCATGTCACCACAACGAGTCTTGTTATAATACACTGCACCTCTATAACATGGGAAGCTTACGCGCAAATTTATAGTCTAACACAATATAACCTTAACGCTGTAAACCTAAACCCTAAATAACAAAGTAAAACCCTAATCAACAAAACCCTAGCCTCTCCTCTCAAGGAAGGCTACGAAAAACCCTACGACACCGTCTTAAGGCCGTGAATCACCAACGAAGGCTAGAGTTCGAATCTTGAACCCTAGTTCGCATCACAACGACAACATGATATTTTAAACAATCAATTAGATATACAATTTAGATAAAAACACTAAACATGTATAATAATTAATACACACGCATCAAATAATATAATAAATCATCATTCATGTTAATTAATTCACTTTCTATAAACATAATTAAAGGAAAATACCTAGTTACCTTTATTACGCAATAAAGACTGCACATCAATCAAAGTCTCCAGATAATCGCCATTAATAAATTTTTCCTTCTTTACCCATTAAAATAGGAACCCTAAAGGTAGGTCTGTCGTCCATACAAATATATCGCATAAAAATATAAAAAAAAGAATATATTGTAAAGGTAGGATTGATGATTGTAAATATATAATTTATCTTTGATTATGAAAGAAGGAAAGATTCATAACAATGGAGTTAAAAGAGAGAAAAATGAAAATAGTGGAAGGGAGGAAAGTCACGGAAAAAATGTACGTAACATTGGGATTGAGCAACCTAGTAGCTAGGTTAGGGTTTATATTCATAAGAAGGTTTAAGTGGGCTTCTAATCCATTAGATCACAAGATGGATAATCCAATTACAAATAGAGTTTAGAATAATTAAAACGCTTGAATAGTTTATATAAAACAATGAGCTAATAAATTAAAATAGTAAAATCGGGCACGAACACATTAACTAAAATTAGGCGAAATCAGAAATAATTAAATAAATGATGTAATCAATAAATACAAAATAAGTTATTAAATCCGAAAATAATTATTTTAATAAGAAAGTTTGTATATAAAAATTATTATAAAACACGGGGTGTTACAATTCTGCCCCCTAAAAAGAAGTTTCGTCCTCGAAACTTAAATTTATAAAAGAATGCCAAATACAGGGCAACAAATGATTACAAGGAAAAATAAACCATAACAACATCAATCGTTGCGCACTTTAATACCATTAAATGAGAGGTTCTAATAAATTAAATCACTAACACAGCTTCGAAGATAAAGATAATGTCTAAACCATGTCTAATAGTATATATAAACAACATGCAAGTAAATTAAACTTATAAATGAGACTAAACATAATACAGAACAAGATAATTCACAACATGATAAAATAAACTCAACACATTTGCTAATCGTACAATTACATATAAAAGTAGAGATAAATCAAACATCAAAGTACAGAGAAAGTCCTTATTGGTTTCTACCCCATTTACTCTCACTCGTTTTCTAAGCCATTTGATTTAGTCATTTACTAATCGAAAGTTGGGAGCGTGTTCGCTCTCATACCAACTGTAACAATCCGGATTTCACGATAAAGGAAACAACGTAAAAATAGATAATAATCAGAGTTTAATTATTAAAAATATGGTCAAGGTGGCGGAAACACCTAACCAATCCGGATCGCTGCTAAATCAAAACTAAACTATTAAATTATTAATGCCCTGAAATGAAACCTAGAATCCTAAACATATTATTGATCTCGCCACAATTTTCTCCAGCCCAACATCCAGACAAGCAGCTTCTAATTCAACCTGAGAACGGGGGTCAATAATCAGTCGGGAGTAACTAGATGCTCTCCTAGTCATGTTTACAACAGGCTGAATTACTCAACAATAAATAACAGCTGAAAATACTCATGAACGATATGTGAAGAAATTATTAAGCATGTCATAATATAAATCATCATAAATCATCAATAACAGGATTAAAAACAAACGACATTGTAGCGTATAACAACTGCCTCCACTTACCAAGCATAGTGTATAGAATGAACGCCATTAGAGCGTATAACAACTGCCTCTAACTGTCAAAAAGTATAACAAGTGCCTCTGAACGGACGGAGCGTATAACGTACAACTGCCTCCCTCGGTGTGGACCGTATAACAACAACATCCACGGTACTATGTATATCGTATAACAACTGCCTATATGTCTAAGACCTGGCCAGACTCTTGATGCATTAATCATACATCGAACGACACACAAGAACCAGAGCGTATAACAACTGCGTCTAGCCAATCCCGAACATAGACCTACGGAAAATCCTCAAAGGGGAGTGTTTTCTCATTCCGATTGGTATTTAACTGATACCTCTCGTCATCTATACAACTAGCGCATAAACCACTGCACGGTTTAACTAACTGTACAAACATGTGAATAACATCACAATTCATAACATAGAACAATATATCCAACTGAACTATTATATCGAAAAGAGTAACCAACGAGATATATAGTCACAATGTTATAATATAACTAATTATAACAAAACATATGAACAAGCACACATGATCAAAGGTATAGTACCTTGAAGTATAACATTACATTTTAGAAGTCACGTTACAGTTCGAGCTACCATAACATGAAGCATAAAATCATGTATACATTCAACGTTACGGTACCTCTTACTATAACCTTCACTTAACCCTAGTGTAGTTATAGTAACCTCAGCTATAATCTTAGTTAAGTGTGTCAGGTTATATTATCATCAACTATAACCTTCACTTAACCCTAGCAGATTTATAGAACATCCATCTATAACATTACTAAGTGTGCCACGTTATAGTATCATCAACTATAACCTTTACTTAACTTCAGTAAAGTTATAGTACCTTCTGCTGTACCTTCACTCAACTTTAGTGAAGTTATAGTACGTCAAGCTGTAACCTTAGTTATATATGTGCGATGTTATAGTATCATCAACTACAACTCACTTCCCTCAAGGGTTAGTGTAGAGTGTATTGATCGAATACGAAAGGGGGGGAGGGGTGAATTGAGTATTAAAAACTAGCCCCACTTTTTATGATTTATATGATATGTAATTAATTATTTGATCTTATGGATTAAAATCAACTAATTAATTAATAAAAGTAAGTACTAGTAACTAAATAACAAAACGTAAAGAGAGTAAAGAGTGGCACACGGATTTTTTGAAGTGGTTCAGTCTCACAAGTTGAAACCTACGTCCACTATTCCCGATTAATAATCTTTAGTACCTTTCTACGGATTACAAAAATTATCAACTCACTCGTATAATCAACTATGATTATAACTCAAGGTGAGTATTGCTAAATACTCTATACTATCTTACGTTAATAAGAAAGTACAATATAACTCACATAGATTCTCGTTAAATAATAAGTAAGATTATATGATGTACTATTATCCAATAACGTATTTCACGTGACCGATTGACAAAGATTGATGCATGACTACATTGAAAATCAAACACTAAAAATAATTAATATTTTGCTCAAGGTTTGCTTTAAAAACGATTTAGAAAAATTCTCTCATTGTGTATGTAAGTCGTTCTCTCTTTATGATTGAGATGGAAGGAGTATTTATAATAGAAGCATAGGAGATATATCTAAAACCCTAGCTTAATAATTAAGAAAGATATTTATCTTTAATATCTCAAAATATTATTTGCTTTATCTTTTAGAAATATATTTATTCTTAATATCTCAAAATATTGTTG
The DNA here is from genome assembly GCA_022085475.1 of Heliosperma pusillum. Classification (NCBI taxonomy): domain Eukaryota; kingdom Viridiplantae; phylum Streptophyta; class Magnoliopsida; order Caryophyllales; family Caryophyllaceae; genus Heliosperma; species Heliosperma pusillum. The sequence goes on from JAIUZE010003575.1 coordinate 81,558, forward strand.
TAAAGATATATTAGAATCCTAGGTTAAGGTAAACTAGGAAACAAGCCTATGATGGCCGAAATTCCTATCTACACGAAACCCTAGGAGCACGCAACCCTAGGAGGCATAATCCTTGGTTTGCACGAAACCCTAGGTGGCTCAAACCCTAGGTGGGCTTATTAGGTTAACAACAAATTGAGATAGAATATATTAGAAGCCCTAGGCAGCATGACAAGTCATAAGTTGTATTACTAACCAATAGAATCTCATAAATACATCCTCTATTAAAACTTTTGATAAACATTAAAATATTCTTTCTCTTTTTGAAAACATTTAAAATATTTATTTCCAAAATCATGCATCAACATTTATCATCCAAAGTTATAGGTTAAGCTATAACTTTGAACTCTAGTAAGCAAAGTTATAAGTGAGTCATAACTTTACAAACTTGAAATCACTCTAATGGAATAGTTACCGAATGACGACCTATACTATCTAATCTTCAAAGATCTTAAGTATACGGATCATCTCTTCATCTTGATCACAAAGACCCTTCATCTTGAGTCTTGTGTAATTTGAGGTAGATCTTACTTGAATTGTTTCTTTAAAGTTATAACCAAGGTAGCTATAACTTGTATGTGAACTTCCAAAGTTATTCCTGAAGTTCTTATAACGTCGTCTCACAGAATGCTTCAAAGTTATGCCTGAAGTTCATATAACTTTGATCATCTATCTTGTAATTGTTGTTAGCTATGATAAGGCTAAAACACACAATTACACGCATATGATATATCAAGTAAAGCACATTATCAAGTAAGCACATGTCATTATCAAAACTATAAAATAGGTCCAACAAATTCCCCCTTTTTGATGATGACAAGTCTCTTATGATTTCCCTTAACATTGTGACTAAGTATGGTTCCCCCTCAACAAAACACTACCAAAGTTATAGCAACTTTGATCGCAAGAACATAACAACTTAGCCAAAGTTATAACTTGAAAGACTTTAAGAGATAAGGAGTCTTGACAAGGAGCACGCTTAAGCAAAGACTCAAATCATATCATTTCTTCCCCCTCTTGGCATCATTGAAAAGACAAGAACAAGGATATAAAATGACTAGAATAACATACTTCACGACAAGAAATAGATATGCAAAATACGCAATACTAAACGATTCATATCAAGCAAAATCAAATACTAAATGTCAATTAAAACTACAAACCACAATAAGAAGTGTTAGTGCCAATGGGCCGAATAGGATAGTGTATAAAGCCAAAATGGGCCGAATGGAATAAGTAGTTTAAAGGACAAAAAAGGTAAGACTAGAAAATCAAGGCAAATCGGGTTGGCGAATGATGTTGGGGTCAATGTAATCGGGTCGGGTACGGTACTCAAGAGTAGAAAAGCGATCAAAGCACTCCTTCACGTGATTAGCTTGGGCGGCGAGGCATGAATCAAAGTTCCGAATCTTCATAGATAAAGCCTCCGTCGCATCATAAATGGTGTGCATACTGTCGCGCATATCCGAACCACTCTTCACCAACGCACCTCCTTGGCTAACCAAGAATTGCATCTGATCCCGTTGCCTAAATAACTCTTGTCGAATATCGACAACATTCCTCTCAATTTTTGCTAGGCAACCATTAACTCCCTTCATCCAACTCCGCAACTCACCACTCACACCCAACCCTCCACGGTCACGGGTTGAGCTAGAGTTCCCCATTGCCACGGTTTTGACCACCTTGTCAACAACCGCATCAATTCTCTTGTCTTGCGCATCAAGGCGCTCCATTACCTTTCCCATAAAAACTTCCAATTTTGATTCAATCCTTGAAAAATCAGCCACTTTCGGTTTCACTGCAACCGAACCACCTTTTGACATAAAAACCAATTCCGGACCCAATGCCTCCAATTTCATGAATTTCAAAAACGTATCACACATATAATCTTTCAAAGTAACACCATAGCTAGTCGGATCAACAACCCCCTTTGCCTCAAGAACCCGAGACACCCACATCCCATAAGGTAAGTCAAGGGTCGACTAGATTTTATCCTCGGTTACCGAAAAGCCAGTTTGAGAAATTCGAGAAAAAACAAGGAAAGCAAGGTTGACACGGTTACCTTCCAACCAATTCTTTACCACCATCATCTCATAGCAAGCAATTTTATCTTGTCCACCCCGACGCGGGACCACCGTGTTCCACAGAAAATTCAACAAAAACTTTAATTTTGACGACAAATTCCCCGCCAACACACAACTAGACAACGTAGCCCAATCATCAAAATACCTCTTAACCTCCAACTTAGCCGGGTCCGACAGTTCATCCCATGACGTACTCGGGTCAATTTTGATTCCATCATCAGGAACCAAAAACAGAGTACAAAAATCGTCAATGGTGACGGAAACTGCACGTCCATTCACCACAGCATGCAAAACTCCAGATTTCAAAGAAACAGAAGCATAAAACTGAATTACCTCGATTGGATAAATCGGACCTGAAAATCGAGACACATTCTCCCACTCTTGAAAATTCAAGAAATCGTTAAAGAATCCCAAAGCTTCATATTTTTCACACCATACTTTCGGCAAACTACGACCTCCATGAATACCGTATTTAGCAACCCGGTTAACTAATTTTCGTTCATCCTTTGTTAAACGAAGCTTGTCAAGTCCGGACGCCGTTTCTTTGTGGGAAATATCGGTATATTTCATACATGAATTTTAAGGATTATAACGAAATTATAATATATGAAATACGAGTCATAAACGAAAAGCATAAAGATTAGAATCAACTTTTGGTCCTAGCAATATGGCCTAAGAACAAATATCGAAATCGATATTCTCCTAATTGTTGCACCCAAGATGCTCTGAGATATGCCTTTTTTAGTGCTAGAAAGAATACAAAAGTTACTGATGATTTTTGTGTCAAGTTATGAATAATGAATCATGTAGAGAAGAAGAGTTTTTATAACTCTTTTTTTTTTCTCTATTATAGCCGTGTAAGTAGTAGTAGGGTAGAGGGAGGAGTCTTCCCTCTTCTTCTTCTACTTATATTAGGAAGTGGAGTCCAGATAGGAGTCTTTTTTTTATTTATTTATTTATTTATTTAATGTATAATATGTGTATGTATTATTATAATATATACGTCAATTATAAACATCGTATATTTATAATTTGCTAATTAAATATAACAGTTTATATTTAATTACGAATTAACATTTAATTCGTTTAAGCTTACATTATTTAGTCGTATTAAATAATTACATTATATACATTAATTAGATATAACAGTTTATATTCAATTACGAATTAACATTTAATTCGTCTCAGCTAGCATTATTTAATCGTATTAAAATAATCGTATCATCATTACTTTGACTAACCTTTTAGTCATATAAGGCATCAATATGATTATATTATTCATATAATCATATCTCTCAAACACATCCTTTAGGTGTGACTTTTAGGGACCAGTTGATCACCGCCATTAAAATGACAATAACGTCAAACTTCTAGCAAGCCAACCGTTATCGATAAACGTTAATCAACTGATAAGAATACTAGGTATACCCTGTGAACCTGTAAGATATTTATCAGTATCACATCAATGTGGAAGACCACTAGATCAAACACTCTCCCCAATTGTCCTTACAAGGGATGTGCGATAACCATGCTCTCATCTCCAAAATTTCCCACTCAATGTAAAACAATTTGCAAAGTTCGTATTTACAAAGGTCGCATTTTACAAGCGATCAGTATCAAGAGTGGTTTTCCCGACTAGAGAGTAACTTAACTGATAAACGAATCATTATTCGAGCATGGCCATGCATTTCAGTTACAACTCCTCGAGTGGCCCTCAGAAATAACAAAACCTGATAAAGGTTGGATATTTTCTTCAACTCGAATCCTGCAGATACAAGCACAGTATGAAATGACCCAGCAAAAATTTTTTTAGCCTCCTATGACGGTCGACCATGAGAAAGAAACTAATGTCACCCAAAAACTGCCTTAATCTCAAGAGACAGTCGATAGTCAAAAGAATCGACTCTAGGAACACTATGGACGTCCAATCCACGACCTGACACTGAATGTTTTTACATATTTAGGACTCCATAATGTTGTCACGATGTCCTACGAGGTATCTTTATAACTCGTATCTGTGATCGATCAGTCAACCGTTTGACTTATGGCTCGTTGAACCCACCATCAATCAACCTCACAAAATAATTGCCAGAGTTATCAGCCCATTTGGGCAATTACGGACCAAATCAAATATAATGTATTTCAGTTCACTTTGTGGCGTTCAATGTTGTCGTACAATCCACATGAAAAATAAAATATGAAACAATACGATGATGTTATAAATAGTATATGAAAAAGAGACATTTATCTAATCCATATAAACAGCTACTACAACTCAGGAACACGTTTAATTCCCATGGAATTAATGTGCCCTTCATGCTTATCCTATTTTAACGGTTTAGTGAGAGGATCCGCGATGTTGTCATCCGAAGCAATCTTTTTTTGCTACACGTAATCTCGGATCATGTGAGCCTTCCGAAGTACATGTCTAAATTTGTTGCTAGACTTAGGCTCCTTAGCTTGGAAGATGGCACCTCTATTATCACAATAGATGGTGATTGGGTCATTCGAACTAGGAACTACGGTTAGTCCTTGTAAGAAATGACGCATCCATATAGCTTACTTTGCAGCTTCCGAAGCGGCATAGTACTCGGACTCAGTTGTAGAATCTGCTATAACACTTTGTTTGGAACTTTTCCAACTGACCGCAGCGCCATTAAGAGTAAAGACGAATCCAGACTGAGATTTCGAGTCATCTCGATCGGTTTGGAAGCTAGCATCTGCGTAACCGATTGCGCATAGCTTAGTATCTCCTCCATAAGTCAATACCCAATCCTTAGTCCTTCGTAAGTATTTAAGGATGTTTTTAACAACCATCCATTGTGTTTCACCTGGATTGCCTTGGTACCGACTCGTCATACTCAATGCATATGCCACGTCTGGACGTGTCCATATCATGGCATACATGATCGATCCTATGACTGATGCATAAGGAACACGACTCATGCGCTCGACCTCTTCCGATGACTTAGGTGCCTGAGCTTTACTCAAATGAATCCCAGAAATCATTGGAAGGTACCTCTTCTTGGAGTTGGTCATGCTAAACCTTTCAAGAATCTTATCTATATAAGACTTCTGACTGAGTGTAACATCCGCAAATGTACCCTATTTGTAATTTAAAAATATTATACGGATACTTTTCAGCGAAATTTAGTTTTAGTTTAGAATTAAATTTTCCGTGTCTAATTTAGACTTTCCGAGTTCGTATTTGGACTTTACGCGAGATTCCGAGTAAGTTACGTGTTAAGACGTTTTTGGGCTTTTTTTGTCATGTTTTCCACTTACTCCTTCATATACTCCCTCACAACCCTAACTCCCTCATTCAATCTTCTTCTTCTTCCTCACCAAGAAACCCCAAATCCCTAGCCTCCATATTTGATCCATCTTAGAATCGTCACTACTCATTCATTTCTCGCTCAAATTCACTAAGGTTTGTCTTATTCGTTCCCTCTCATCTTCCTCTATCCGTTTTGGTAATAAAATTACCGTCTTTCTCGCTTTTCAATTTATCCGTCTTTTTCAAAGGTGAATTATATTCATCTTTTATTATCTAATTATAGGTGGAGACTTTCTAGACCCCGACAAAGATTACTATCTAGTGGAAGAAGGCTTAGAAATCGTTTAAAGACGCATAAAGGTAACAGTGAAGGGTTACTCGATATCATTTACGTGTTTTTATGTGGTTTTCTATGTTAGAAATCGTATTTAGAATATGATTAGAAATCGTAGGATTTGTGTTGTTAATGATGGTTGTTGTTAGTTGATAATTGATATGAGAATTGATGATTTGTGATGTTAGATTATATTTGTGTTATGCCTTAGTGAAAATTGTGAAATTCGTATGACCCGTGCCTGCCAGACCAGGACGCTGGCAGCGTTCCTTGGCGCTGGCAGCGTTGCTTGTTGCCAGTTTCCCAAGTCGACTGCAGTTTTACTGCACTGACCTCTTTTCGTAAAATGCTCATATCTCCTTTGTTACTTGCTTGTTTTGGGCTTGTGACATCCCGTTGGAACCGTAAGAGAATAAGCTATCACTTGCATTTGGAATTTCTGCATTTGCATGTCTAGAACTCTTGTTATGACCGTTTGAAGTGGACCCTTGTTTTAGTTGGTTTCTAAACAACGTTGTTTTGGAGAGGGGATCTATGTTTCTTATTCATTATACTTCCTGAACTTGTTCTAATGCTTATGTATCATGTATTGATTCATTTTTATCATAGTTAAATTTATATAATTCCCTATTCTCATGTTTTGTGACGGTTTTTGGTATGTCCCACTTTGAGTCGGTTTTTACACATGTTACGGTTTGAGCACTAATTTCCTATGTGCTTTGTACTCTCATTCCCTTGGCTACCTCCACATTCGTAAGGCTGGAATGTCGGAATGGGGATGTATCCTTACTGCTTAATTGCATGTGTTAGTGGGCATATGACGACGTTGTAGGGAGGCGAATGTTTTGCGTTGATCGACCCGGCCGTCAAATGTTGTGTACTTGCGAGGTGGTGTCATTTGTATGTAGCGTACCGCTTGTTATGAGGCTTGTGCTCTTTTCCGCCTCTTTCGTGAATGTCGACCGAATTTGGGGTACTCGGCGTCTATGATTGACCGAGTTTTGGATGCGAAATGTCATCGCATGTCGAATCGGAAAATGTGATTCCGGGAGTCTGGCCAGATTTAGACTAGGACCGTATTATTATCGTCGTTCTACCACGAGGAAATTATTCTACATATACGAAATGAATTGAATCGTGTATGCGTTCAGGGAATGTGTTTATCCCGTGGATGCCTTTAATCATACTTGCATGTACACGGTGCTAGTGCGTGGCATTTACCGTGATAGAGGTCGTCAATGTGTTTGTATGTTTGGATGGATGATTACATGATTGATTATTCGTGATCATTGGATGACTTGGCATGGTTTGTTTGTCGAGTCTCAATCTTATTAAACTTATACCGCTAACGGTGAGATGCAAGCCCTAGTGAGCGTATTCGGTTGCCTAAGAGTGTCTTCCCCGAGTCTTTGTATAAAATGATGGATTCGGACTTGTACTTCATATGCTCTTATCATTAGATATTGAATTGCCTATCTATCCTTATCGTATTTCACATGTATATCTATATATGCATGCTTCTACTTTTGTATTTCCTTTTATGTACGTTTAATGTGATATGGCTGGGAGAACCCGGAGTTACTCCCCACTGACTGTGACGTTCATGTTTTTCATGGATGAACATGTTGCTTGATTGGATGGCTTTTTGCTTGTGGTATTTTGGGTTCGGGTGTGAGCTAGCGGGCGTGGTCCCTGGATTGAAACACCTCTAGACGACTTTAGCTAGTTGCTAATAACTTTGTTGTTGGATAACATTTTGAGAGACTTCGTCTCTTCGTTGTATTTCATACTTTAGTTTGTAATATTTGAAACTCCTCGTATTTTCTATTTGCATGTAAAAAGGTTTTTAAAATACCGTATTTTCCGCTAATTAAATCACATGCTTGTATGTTTTTATTTCCGCATTCGCGAGGGTTGTCACACTGAGTGATAACATCCGTTGTGATCTATCGCTATAGATACGGATCCCCAATATGCGTTGTGCCTCACCCAGATCTTTCATCTGGAAATGGTTCTTTAACCATACTTTTACCGAAGATAAGAGAGGAATGTCATTCCCAATCAAGAGTATGTCATCGACATACAATATCAAGAAGACAATCGTACTCCCACTCGACTTGACATATAAGCATGGTTCCTCGACCGATCGAGTGAAACCATTCTCTTTTATTACCTGGTCGAAACGATGATTCCAACTTCGAGAAGCTTGCTTAAGTCCAGAAATGGAACGCTTAAGCCTGCACACTTTCTTAGGAGTTTTAGGATCTATGAAACCTTCGGGTTGTACCATGTACAATTCCTCCTCCAAATAACCATTTAAGAAGGCGGTTTTCACATCCATCTGCCAAATTTCATAGTCATGAAAAGCGGCAATCGCTAAGATTATCCGAATGGAACGCAGCATAACTACAGGTGCAAAAATTTCATCATAATGCAATCCGTGCACTTGAGTGAAACCTTTTGCCACTAGTCGTGCCTTATAGGTGTCTGGTTGTCCTTCTACAGAATGCTTTATCTTATAAAGCCATTTGTACTGAAGAGGTCGTACCTTATCAGGAAAATCAACCAGATCCCATACGTCATTCTCATCTCAGATTGCATGGCTTCAAGCCATAGCTTAGAGTCGGAACAAGTCATGTCACCTTTATAGGTAGCGTGTTCGTTACTCTCTAGGAGCAAAATGTCATCTCTATCATTCTCCTCGACCATACCAATGTATATGTCTGGAGGAATGGAGACTCCACCCGACCTCCTAGGTTCCTGAGGAATATTAACCGTAGCAGAAGTTGAAGGAACATCTTCCTCCATCGGTTGCTTGGTTGTTGGTTCTTGAATCTCCGACAGATCGAAAGTTCTATTACTTGACTTGTTCTCGAGAAACTCTTTCTCTAAGAACTTCGCACTAGCCGCAACAAAAACTCGATGTTCGGTAGGCGAATAGAAGTAATGACCAAACATTCCTTTTGGATAACCAATAAAGTATGTCTTGACCGATCGCGGGCCAAGCTTATTCTCGTGTCTCCACTTGACATAAGCCTCACAGCCCCAAACCCGAATAAAGGACAAGTTAGGGACCGTTCCCTTCCATATCTCATATGGAGTCTTGTCTACAGCTTTAGACGGACTTCGGTTAAGTATAAGAGCAGCTGACAAAAGAGCAAAACCCCATAGTGAATCAGGTACTACCGTGTGACTCATCATGGATCGAGCCATATCAAGTAATGTTCGATTTCTCCGTTCGGACACACCATTTAATTGAGGTGTTCCAGGTGGAGTTAACTGTAATACTATGCCACAGTCTTTAAGGTGTTGATCAAACTCATTTGAAAGATATTCGCCACCACGATCTGATCGAAGTGCATTAATCTTTCTTCCCAGTTGGTTCTCAACCTTATTCTGGAATTCCTTAAACTGTTAAAAGGACTCACTTTTATGCTTCATTAAGTAGACATATCCGTATCTACTCAAATAATCCGTGAAAGTGATAAAATATCTATAGCCGTCTCTTGCGTTGATTGACATAGGTCCACATACATTAGTATGTATGAGTCTTAATAGGTCACTAGCACGCATTCCAACACCTTTGAAGGAAATTCGAGTCATTTTGCCGATAAGACATGATTCACACGTGCCAAATGATTCGTAATCAAATGGGGAGATAGTCCCATTCTCAATGAGCTTCTTTACATGTTTTTCATTTATGTGTCCCATACGACAGTGCCATAGATAAGTTTGATCTTTGTCACCAACCTTTACTTTCTTATTATTTACGTGTAATATTTCTGTTGTTTGATCTAAGATATAAATGCCATTCATGAAAACTGTTTTGCCATAAACCATTTCATTCAAAGAGAAAATACAACTATTGTCTTTTATTGAAAATGAAAAACCGTCTTTATCAAGCACAGAAACAGATATAATGTTCTTAGATAAACTGGGTACATAGTAACAGTTATATAAATACAACTCAAATCCACTCGGGAGTTGGATTACGTATGTTCCCATTGAGACTGCAGCAACGTTTGCTCCATTCCCGACTCGCAGGTCCACATCACCCTTTGCGAGAGGTTTGATGTTTTTTAGGCCCTGCAAATGATTAAACAGATGAGAACCACAACCAGTATCAAGTACCCAAGTTCCGAAACTTGCTTAGTTAATCTCAATCATATGAATATAAGATGACATACCAATGGGAGTGACGCGGCCTGCTTTTATGTCCTCACGGTACACGGGACAATTCCTCCTCCAATGCCCAGTCTTGTGGCAATGGTGGCACTCACTGTCACTGTCCTTGCTCTTTGCCTCGCCTTGTGAGCTACTAGTCTCACCAGGGCCACTCTTACCCTTTCCTGACTTTTTAAACGTTAGCTTCCCTACATTTAGGTTGCCATGAGCTTTGCCCTTACCTTTGTTTTTGTTGGAAATCATGAGAACATCTTGCTTCATGCTCCCACTCAATTTTAGATCCTTCTCGGTCTGTACGAGAAGTGAGTGTAGCTCATGAAGACTTTTCTTCATGTCATTCATGTAGTAATTTGCCCTGAAAAGGCAAAACCATCATGAAGTGAATGAAGCACACGGTCAATGACTATGCTCTCACTGATTTTGCAATCAAATGCCTCCAGTTTCTCGACATTCTCAATCATATCAAGAATGTGTGGGCTAACCGGTTGGCCCTTCTGGAGTTTCGCCTCAAAGAAGCGACATGTATGCTCATATATAACGATTCTCGGTGCTTTTGAGAACTCGTTAGTGAGCGTGGTGAAAATCTTATTTGCACCTTGGGCAATGAAGCGTCTTTGAAAATTGGGTTCCATTGCAACGATGAGTACGTTCTTTATCGCACCCGCTTCCACAACGAAGTTATTATAAGCATGTGACTCGTTAGCTCTCGCATTGGGGCCTGGGTTTGGCGGTATTTGCTAAGTCAAGTACTGGAGCTTGCCGTCATCAATGGCTGCATTCGGTAATGCCGCCTCCCAGTCCGCAAAGTTGGACCCGTCATTCTTCAGTCGCGTGGACTGATTCATGTGATCCATGAAATTTTTAAGCCAGGAATCGCGTGCGAGTGTGGCACTTGACATAGGGTCATCATTATGGCCAGCCATTTGTTATAGCAGTATTATCAATATAAGACGAATTCTACACTGCGAAAAAGAAGAAAAATATAACAATAAGCATACTCATCGATATGAATTAAGTCTATTTAAAAAAAACTCGTTTAATGCGAAGACTCAAGCATTTATACAATTGACCTCCCTCAAGAATTATATAAATGATCCCATGACTCAATTATCTGTAAATTGATAAACCAACCTTTTGGCTAATTCTACCTTTAGAATTCTTGGTCGATAACTTTTTATCTTTAGTCCATCATAATCACGAGAAACTCTGCGGATTATTATGTTGAGGTAAAATAAGTCAACACATACTACTTACCCAACGTAGAAGGGGTCATATGGAGAGTAAGGTCCTATATGCCTACCGACGAAGAAGGGATTCATAGTAGTTTGGCCTATAAAGACTAGTCTCAATTTTAAGTTTTAGAGGAAGATCCCATCAATTTTATTTTAATTCATTTTAAGTGAACGATATCTAGCATGCGAGAATGAATAAACTAAGATGATGGCTTAAATTAGTGTGACATCTTTATGTCCATGATAACTAACATCCAAACTATATGAGTCAATTTTCATGCATTTTAGTAGTAGGTGGTTTGGTTTAGGCGGAATATGATGCACTAACTATCATGTGATGAAAAGCAACAAGAACGAAAAATACGTAAAATAACAAAATCCTAGTGTGTCCTATCTACCAAAATGAACAAAAATACAACTTTGGAATCCATCCTTAATTGGACCCGAAAAACTTGTCTTGATGTTCCATCTTGGTTCATGTAGCGGGAGTGAGCAATCCGATCTCCATCTTTTGTCTTCTCAAATTACATTTAATAAATTACAAGTATAAACCTATTTACATTCTAATTTAAAAAACATAACTTCAAAGAAAATAAAAGTAGATTCGAGATGTCAAAATTACATCAAGATCATGTTTTCATCATTACGAAAACATAATCAACTAAGGCCACACTGGGTAATACAAATTACAACCAATTACAAAAATACGTAAATTAAACCATTCAACAAAATAAAATCCATCAACAATAAATTAATCATTCAAGACATAATTCCTTAATTATGTAGAGTAATTTATCCAAACCACCTGTTTAAAATGATCAAAATTATGTGACAATTCCTTAATTACTCACAATAATTCCAATCAATCATAATCCAATTTTAATTCATATTATCGTATAATATGAATTAATCTAACATTATTTTAAACCTTTTTAAAATAATTGGGTATCCAATAATTGTGAATTGTTTCACAACAACAATTATACATTATCAATATAATGCATAAAAGAAAAATAATTCGGGATCCGAGATTCTATCCCAAGGAGATTATATCCGACCGAGATCCGAGATTCTGTTCGAGATTTTGGAAAGCTTTACAAGAAGCCATGGGTAGTAAGTTGTTGATGAATACCGCATTTCATGCCGCTACCGATGGTCAGACCGAGAGGACTATTAAGACTTTAGAAGACTTGCTTAGGGCTTTTGCACTCGACTTCCAATCTAGTTGGGAAAAGAGTCTACCGTTGGTGGAGTTTTCTTACAACAACAGTTATCATGCATCTATCAAGATGGCTCCTTTTGAAGCTCTTTATGGAAGGAAATGTCGAAGTCATATATGTTGGAATCAATTGAGTGATATTCGTGACTTAGGCCCCGATGTTCTTGTTGAAACCATTGATCATGTGAAAGTCATTCGTGATAGAATGAAAGCCGCTCAAGATCAACAAAAGTCTTATGCCGATATCCGAAGAAGGCCGTTAGAGTTTGAAGTTGGGGATAAAGTGTTTTTGAAAGTATCTCCAATGAAGGGTGTTAAACGTTTTGGTGATAAGGGTAAATTGAGCCCGAAATACATTGGACCCTTTGATATTGTGAAAAGGATTGGTGCCGTTGCTTACAAGTTGGATTTACCCCCGAATTTGGCTAAGGTTCATGATGTTTTCCATGTTTCTCAACTTCAAAAGGAAATGGCCGAGCTTGAACCGAATTTGTCCTTTGAAGAGAAGCCGATCCGCATCCTAGACCGCAAGGATAAGAAGTTGAGAAGTAAAGTGGTTCCTTTAGTGAAAATCTTGTGGAGATGTGCCAATGTCGAAGAAGAGACTTGGGAGACGGAAGCTTCTATGCGTAGTAAATATCCAAGCCTATTCGGTTAAGGTATCTTTCTTTCGCTCAAGTTTCGAGGGCGAAACTTTTTAAAAGGTGGGGTGATTGTAACACCCGCAAATGTATCCTATTTTTATAGTAAAAATATTTTACGGATACTTTTCAACGAAATTTAGTTTTAGTTTAGAATTAAATTTCCCGTGTCGAATTTAGAATTTCCGAGTTCGTATTTGGATTTTACGCGAGATTTCAAGTGAATCACGTCTTAAAACGTCATTGACTTTTCCTTGACTTTTTCCTCTTACTCCCTCATATACTAACCCTAACCCTAACTTCCTCACAACTCAACATCTTCATCTTCCTCACCAAGAAACCCCAAAACATAACCTCCATATTCTTCCAAGCTTAGAATCGTCATAACTCTTTCAATTCTCGCTCAAATTCACGTAAGTTCGTCTTATTCTTTCCCTCTCATCGTCCTCTATTTGTATTGGTAATAAAGTTACCGTCTTTCTCGCTTTTCAAATTATCCGTCTTTCTCAAAGGTGAATTATATTAATCTTTTATTATCTATTTGTAGGTGGTGACCTCCAAGATCCCGACAAAGACTACTTCTTGATTGAAGAGGACGTTGACGCGGAGTAAAGACGCGAAAAGGTAACGTTGAAGGGTTACTCGATATCATTTACGTGTTTTCTATGTTAGGAATCGTATTTAGAATATGATTAGTAAGCTCAGAAATTGTGTTGATGATGATACTTGTTGTTTGTTGAGAATTGATATGAGAATCGATGATTTATGATAATAGTTGATGATGGTTGGATATTGATCCTTAGTGAAATTGGTGATTTTTGTGTGATGTTGACCCCAGCCTGGGGCAGTGGCTGTATATTGGAAGTGTTACGTGAGAATTTATGCATGATTTAGGTCTCAGCCGGCCGACCGGCAGCCGGTCAGCCGACCGGCTGAGACACCTCTACCTTTTCCTTTGTTTTTCTCTTATGCCTTTGGTCCCAGCCGGGTAGCCGGCAGCCGGTCCCTTTGACCGGCTGGGACACACTGTATTTTCAGTCGAGTTTTTCTTATGATATATGATGCCAGCCGGGTAGCCGGCAGCCGGTCCACCTGACCGGCTGGCACCTGCTGGAGTTTATTTGAAATTCTCATTTACGTTTTCATTTATAATATTTCCGATGGTTCATTTATCGTATAAATTCACGGAATGACTTTAATTATTAATGTTTTGAATATATGATATTTCATTTGCTTGTATCGCATGTTTTGTGACGGTTTTTGGTATGTCCCAATTTGAGTCGGGTTTTAAAAATGTTACGGTTTGAGCACTAATTTTCTATGTGCTTTGTACTCTCATTCGCTTGGCTACCTCCACGTTTGTAAGGCTGGAATGTCGGAACGGGGAGTGTATCCTTACTGCTTAATTGCATATGTTAGTGGGCATACGAAGACGTTGTTGGGAGGCGAACGCTTTGCGTTGATCTATATATACGAAATGTAGCATCGTGTATGCGTTTAGGGAAATGTCTTATCCTGTGGATGCCTTTTAATCATACTTGCCATGTACACGGTGCTAGTGCGTTTTATTTACCGTGAGAGATGTCGTCAATGTATTGGTACGTTTGAATGGATGATTATATGATTGATTATTTGTGATCATTTCATGACTTGGCATGGTTTGTTTGTCGAGTCTCAATCTTATCAAACTTATACCACTATCGGTGAGATGCAAGCCCTAGTGAGCGTATTCGGTTGCCTAAGAGTGTCTTCCCCGTGTCTATCTATAGCATGATGGTTACGGATTGTACTTCTTATGCTCTTATCATTATATATTGAATTGCCTATCTATCCTTATCGTGTTTCACATGTATATCTATATATGCATGCTTCTACTTTTGTATTTCCTTTTATGTACGTTTAATGTGATATGGCTGGGAGAACCCGGAGTTACTCCCCACTGATTGTGGCGTTCATGTTTTTCATGGATGAACAGGTTGATTGATTGGATGTCATTTTTCTTGGTATTTTGGGTTCGGGTGTGAGCTAGCGGGCGTTGTCCCTGGATGAAACACCTCTAGACGTTTCTTAGCTAGTTGCTAAATAACTTGTCTTTTGTTAATATTTTGAGAGACTACGTCTCTTGTAGTATTTTTGATTTGGTTTGTAATATTTGACACTCCTCGTATTTTCTATTTGCATGTAAAAAGTTTTAAAAACACCGTATTTCAGCTAATTAAATCACATGCTTGTATGTTTTATTTCCGCATTCGCGAGGGTTGTCACAGTTGGTATCAGAGCTTTATCGCCCCCGACGCACACACGTGAACCCTAAACTTAAACTACTTGACCTTGAAAATAATAAACGAGAGATGGGTAGAAGTTAAGGACTTTACTTGGTAGTCTATTTGTTTATGCTAATTGATAGGAGTAACTTAATTTGTTTTTGTTTCTTATGAAGATGGTTAGACCACGAGTAGTAGAGAATGTCATGCTGGAAGCTCTTACGCAAGTGTTGAAAAATCAACAAGATGGGGCTTTAGCTCAAGCCAACCAAGTTCCCCCTCGTAGAGAAGATAACCACCAAGGAGGCTACGCTTGGGTGGCAGGTCAAATAGCTAGGAGTAAGATTATACCTTACGGTGGAGAGCCGGACCTCTTTCCGAGCTATCGGAATGGTTCCGAGAGATGGAGAAGCAGTTTGATCTATACCAAGTCCGTGAAGAGGACAAGGTGACACTAGTACAAAAATGACATTAGGCAAAGACCAAAGGCTACGGTTTTGAAAAATAGCCGTAGCCTATTATAATAGGCCACGGTTACTAGAAACGAACCATAGCCAAATATATAGAAAATAATAAATGGCTTCGGTTCACATTTAAAACCGTAGCTAAAAAGGTTTTTTATACACTAATGGCAACGGTTATTTAACGAGCGTAGCCATTGTGAAAATGAATTTGTTGGCGCAACTTGTGATTTTTTGGCGGTGCTTAGTTATTTTTATTGCCTTAGCTAATTATATTCGAAAAAAAATACTCTCCCAAGTAACAATTGTACTATGTACTCCATATTTTCTCTAAATAAAAAATACAGAAGACGATTATTGCCACACCGATCGATTGTTGCAGCGCCGATCGTCGCCAACACCACCAACCTCCTTACGCTCACGACGCCACCACCAACACTGATTGTAGCCAACACTAACAAACGCCATATTAAAAGGTTATTCTTCTGAACAAATCGATTTTTTCATAAATTTATTTAATTTTTGCTTAATTTGATTTAGGGTTAAGAAAATTTAGGGTTTTTATTTTGGATTTGGGGTAGTATTATATTCAATAGTCGATCTTTATTGTTTTTGTATGATTTAGGGTTAGGATTATCGTTTGCCTTGCTTCGCTATTATGCAATATCGTTTGCCTTGCTTCTCCAGTAACAATACTCCAATAGTAACAAATCAATAGATCTTTATTGTTGTTTCTAACTGTAATAATGATAAATGAAAGTTAGAATACATCGGAATAGTGTTAACCATAGAATTTAATTTGTTGTTGTGTTCTTATTGTACCTACTCTAATTTATAGTTATACAGCTTTGCAATTTAGAGTTATTGTACCAATCATCCTTCATTTGGACCCTCGTAGCCAGGATATCAATTTCACAATCTCCAAAACCAAATATATGTTGTCACACAAGTGTCCCAAACTTGAGTTGTTCAATGAGTATATAGGTATTATTAGACTACTGTAAGTAGTAAATACTTATGCCTAAATCATTATGCCATGTCGTTTTAGCATAAGATAAGATATTCATAAAAAAGAAAGTTAATGACTTGACGGACTTGAAGTAACGAATATGTTGAGTTGCACTTGACCGAGCTAATAACCTCATCACCTGATTTAGTTAATGACGGGTTGTTTCAAATGAGTTTGTCTTTTACGGAGTGTCGCCTAGCTTGTATTCATGATGGAAAGACTTTCAATGTTGCCATAGGTACAGTTTACTCATCAGATAAGTACACTTACATGCATTTTTTATTATTTGGTTTTAGTAATAGTGACATTTTTAAAATAGGAATCTCCTACTGGTGGTAATCTATCGGGCACTAGTAAGGGAAAACAAGTGTCGAAAGGTTCTGGCATCAAATCACCAATCAAGCCTAACGTTGATGAGTATATATCAAGTACGAGTATGGAATGTCAAAAGTTACATGATTACCTAGCCTTAATGCGTCCTGAGACAAAGGTTTTTGAAGTTGTACTCCCGTCGAAGATATTTCATTTGAAGCAGGATAAATCTTTGTTTGTCACTGAAGAAGATATTATGCAACTTTTTCGAATGGCCTTTTTAAATGTGTCGTGTATTCAAGTGTGGATGCGGTAAGTTATGAATTTATTTTTCATATAAATATATATTTTGTTGAGGCTAGTAATTAAAGGGTTTTTTCATGTGTACAAGGTTTTTAAAACATCTTTGTAAGGAGCAGAATCATGAGGGGTTGTCCTGTGTTGGATTTTTGTGCCCAACAATCATGTCTCAAATGGGAACCGATAAAAAAGTCAACGATGAAGTAATGAATTTTGTGGAGTGCAGTTTGCTTAAGATGGGAGGTGTTCGTATCATATTTGCTCCATTTTGTCCAGGGTAAGTCTTATGGGTAAATTTATGGAATTATACGTTCGGTGAAATTCAAGGTGTGTTAGGCTAGTTCTGATGGAATTTTTGTGCGTTTAATAGTAATTTTGAATTTCTGGGATTATGTTGCTGTAAATGACCCTACTGAAGTAGCCTGACAAAGTTATTATATTATGTTTTTTTCCTTTATTTGACAGTGATCACTAGTTTCTTGCAATTATTTGTCCGTTGATTCATGAGGCCTATTTTTGTGATCCAAAGACAACGTCAAAGCGTGACGTCTCTTTTAAACACTTAATACAGATGTAAGTGTTTACTTATTACTTAATTGTCCTAATCCATCTATTATCCTTTTCACTGAGAGGATTTTGATCATTTGACTACATCGTCTTCTATGAACTTTCTGTTTAATGTGCTTAACCACGATATGAGGTATGCTAATAACAACTTCCATCCTTCATTTATTTCTTTGGTACCATACATTATACACACAAGAACTGAAGCCTGCTGCAATATATTTCTTCTTCATTTTTGTTTTCTGCACCTAGTAAACCAGTTCAGAGCATGTGTCCATTATGATATGTAGCCAATTTCATTCTCTGGATAATGTTAGCACTATAGTTACGCTAAAATTAAAGAACAATTGATTGATTTTTCATCTGCATTTTGGCTTAAGTAGTAGCAATTAGAACTGTCTCTTATATGCTGATGTTTTTCAGTTTCATTCTTAATTGTATTTAGTGCTGAATGATAGGCCAGCTGCATGATGATATTTTGCATATTATCTTAGTGAAAAAAAATTGCACTAATATTAAGCGATACTGACACTTTTTTTTTTATATTTTATTCTTTCGAGACGCAGTGCATTTCGATCTTTTAGGGCCCAGGCAGGTTCCACTTTGAAATCTGGCTTATCAATGAAATGGAGTAACATTGTTGTAAGTCTGAACTTTTCTTACATCGTTTGTACTTTTCTTATATTAGTTCGTCTTTGCGCTGATTGTACTTATTAATCGTTACATACGTTGTTGTTGGTAGTTTGCTGTGCTTTCTTAATTAGGGGGATTTTGGTTTTGTTTTATTTTTTTTAAAATGTTTTCGGTACAGTGTCACCAACAAACTGGAAGCACAGAGTGTGGCTACTATGTGATGCGGTACATGTTAGATATAGTGAGACGCTACCAGAACATTAAAGATCATAAGAAGGTATCTTTCATTCGATCGAACTAGCTACTAGTCAAAATGTAGGATTATTTTAGTTTTTTTGGGTTCTAATTAATACTTTGATTTATTGGTAGTGGTTTGGAACAAAAGCTGCATATACAATTGAAGAGATCAACGAGGTTCGAGATTTATGGGCTACTTACTTTATGGACAATCTCCTTTAGTAATCATGTATTGGCACATAAATCATTATTGATTGGTTTAGTTTTAAAATTTTAGCGGAAAATGTTTTAGTCAAAAAATACTCTTGTATGGTTCATTTTGAAATAATAGCAGATAATGTATTCATCATTATGAGTTTTTTCTAGCCTAATGTATTGCTAATCACTTAAGACTCGTGAACATTGGTATGTAGGCATACAATAGCCAGCTTTTTTATTAAGAAAAAATTAATATCACTTACAGCTACGGTTAACAAATATAACCGTAGCCTTATATCATTATATGGCTACGGTTATAAAGAAACAACCGTAGCCTTTTATGTACATAAGGCTACGGTTTATATTAACAACCGTAGCCAAATGTTGCTTTTGGCTACGGCTAATAACCATAGCCGTAATTGCTTGTTCTAAGGCAACGCCCTGATTTACCACGGTTCAGAAACCATAGCCAAAAGTGCTTTTTAACCGTAGCCAAAATCCATTTCTGTACTAGTGTGAGGATCGCAAAGCTCTTCCTTGTAAGGGAAGCAGATAATTTGTGGGCGATTATTAGCGCCACCGCAACAAGCTTAGTGCTTTACTTCAAAGTAAAGTGAGGAGGAATACTACTTCCTTTGGGGATTTATATGATGATGCTTTGTGGGCCGAGAATTCCATGAAGGCCATTAGGGATGAAGCTATGATGAATAATCCCTCTCCTTCTTTCACTCCTAGGCCAAATGTCTATGGGAAGAGACCGTTTACTCCGTCTTCCTCCTGCTCTTATGCCAATAAAAGGAGATTCAATCCTCCTTCAAATGCAAATACAAGAGCTTCCGCTCCTTTCATTCCCCGAGCTACATCTAACGTGGCTCATAGGCCGTATGCTCCCCCTCAAGCTCAAGGTCGTTTATGTAACCGTTGTAGACAACCACACCACCCCGGCGTAGCTTGTTTCAACAGACCTTATATTTGTTTCTTTTGCCAAAAGGGTGGTCACCGTTATGATGATTGCCCCGATCGAAAGTTGCCCCCTTCTACTGCTAAACCTAAGGGTTCTATCTTTGTTATGAGCCGTGCCGAAGCCGATGCTCATCCGGAGATAATTACGGGTATGTTCTCAATCTTAGAGCAACCATGTCTTATTCTATTTGATACCGGTGCTTCTATGTCCTTTGTGTCTTCGACTTTTGATAATAAATTATCTATCAAGCCTACATCTAGTGAGGATACTCCCATATCCTTACCATTGGGAGATATTATCTCTTGTTCTACTCTTTATCCTAATGTTCCAATATCTATTGCGGGTTCTATCTTTCCCGCTAATCTCCTTAAGTTTTCTCTAGGAGAGTTCGATATAATTCTAGGCATTGATTGGTTAGCATTGTACCATGCTAGGTTTGAGTGTCGTGATCAAAAGATTTATTTAAAGAGTCCTTTAGGAGTTAGAAAAACCTATAAGGGATCTCATCCCCGAAAAGGTGTGTCTTTGATTTCCGCAATAAAGTTGGTGAGTATGGTAAGAAAGGGTCACCAAGCATACTTGTGTGTTGTGACTTCTACTACTACCTCTTTGCCAAATATTGATGATGTGCCTGTCGTTCGTGAATTCGTTGATGTATTTCCTGAAGATTTGCCCGGGATTCCTCCCGAGCGTGATGTTGAGTTCTCTATTGATCTTGTACCTGGTTCTGGACCCATAGCCAAAGCTCCTTACTGTATGGCTCCAACCGAGTTGAAAGAGTTAAGAAAGCAGCCTGATGATATGATTAGAAGGGTTTTATTCGACCAAGTGCCTCGCCTTGGGGTACTTCCGTTCTCTTTGTGAAGAAGAAAGATGGTTCTATGAGGCTTTGTATTGATTACCGTGAGTTGAATCGGATTACAATCAAGAATAGGTATCCTTTACCAAGGATTGAAGATTTGTTTGATCAACTAAAGGGTGCTTCTACTTTTTCCAAGATTGATTTGAGATCCGGTTATCACCAAATTCCCGTTCGCGATGTTGATATTCCGAAGACCGCTTTTAGTACAAGGTATGTTCATTATGAGTTCAAGGTGATGCCATTTGGATTGACAAATGCTCCCGCTATTTTTATGGATCAAATGAACCGCACTTTTAGTGAGTAACTTGATAAGTGTGTGGTGGTGTTCATTGACGATATCCTTATTTTCTCCAAGTCCGAAGAAGAGCATGCTATTCATCTAAGGACTATTTTGGGTGTTCTTCGTCGTCAGAAGTGGTTTGCTAAATTCCCCAAGTGTGAATTTTGGTTACCTAAAGTGTCCTTTCTTGGGCATGTGATTTCTAAAGAAGGTGTAATGGTGGATCCTTCGAAAATTGTGGCTGTTGTTGATTGGAAGAGTCCGACCGATATTAGATAAATTCAAAGTTTTCTTGGTTTAGCTGGTTATTACCGTAGGTTTGTCAAGGATTTCTCTAAGCTTTCTAGACCGATGACCCAGTTGTTGAAGAAGGAAACCAAGTTCCTATGGAATGAAGCTTGTGAAGCCGCATTTCAAGAGTTAAAGAAAAGGTTAACTACCGCTCCGGTGTTGACTTTGTCTGAAGATGGTGTAGACTTTGATGTTTATTGTGATGCTTCAAAGATGGGATTGGGTTGTGTTCTTATGCAAAGTAGGAAAGGGGTAGCTTATGCTTCGAGACAGTTGAGAGTTCATGAAGTAAACTATCCTACTCATGATTTGGAATTGGCCGCCGTTGTTCATGCTTTGAAAGTGTGGAGACATTACCTTATTGGTGTTCATTGTCGTATATTCACCGATCACAAAAGTTTGAAGTATATATTTATTCAAAAAGAGTTGAATATGAGACAAAGAAGATGGTTGGAATTGGTGAATGATTATGATTTTGAGTTGTTATACCATGAACGGAAGGGTAATGTTGTTGCCGATGCTCTTAGTAGGAAAGCTTCTCATGCTTTGAATGCTATGCGGGTATTACCCGATGATCTTTGTGCCGAGTTTCAAAAGTTGAGGTTAGAATTCGTGGAGCGTGGATTTGTTTATGTTGGTGCTATGACAGCCGAACCTGGTTTTCTCCGTGAGATCCGCGAAAGCCAAGTTGATGATCTTACCTACAAGTCTATTCAAGCCAAACTTCTTGAAGGTAAAGCTAAAGATTTCAAGTTTGATGATAAAGGTGTTCTTCGATTCCATGGCCGTTTGTTTGTGCCTAAAGCTCTTGAGAAAGCGAGTTCTTGAGGAAGCTCACCCTTTCCCCTTATTCTATTCACCCCGGTGGTGATAAGATGTATAAAGACTTGAAGCTTCAATTTTGGTGGCCTAACTTGAAGGGTGATGTTGTGTCTTATGTTGGAAGATGTCTTACTTGCCAACAAGTGAATATTAATCACAAGAGGCCTGGTGGATTGCTACAACCTTTGGATATTCCACTTTGGAAGTGGGAATCTATTTCTATGGATTTTGTTATGGCCTTGCCGAGGACCGTTGGAGGTAAAGATGACGTTTGGGTTGTTGTTGATCGTTTGACCAAGTGTGCTAGATTTATTCCGATCAAAGAAACTTGGAGTTTAGATCGTCTAGCGAAAGCCTATGTTGATGAGATTGTTAGATACCATGGTGTTCCCAAGGAGATTATATCCGACCGAGATCCTCGATTCTGTTCGAGATTTTGGAAAGCTTTACAAGAAGCCATGGATAGTAAGTTGTTGATGAGTACCGCATTTCATGCCGCTACCGATGGTCAGCCCGAGAGGACTATTCAGACTTTAGAAGACTTGCTTAGGGCTTGTGCACTCTACTTCCAATCTAGTTGGGAAAAGAGTCTACCGTTGGTGGAGTTTTCTTACAACAACAGTTATCATGCATCTATCGAGATGGCTCCTTATGAAGATCTTTATGGAAGGAAATGTCGAAGTCTTATATGTTGGAATCAATTGAGTGATGTTCGTGACTTAGGTCCCGATGTTCTTGTTGAAACCATTGATCATGTGAAAGTCATTCGTGATAGAATGAAAGCCGCTCAAGATCGACAAAAATCTTATGCCGATATCCGAAGAAGGCCGTTAGAGTTTGAAGTTGGGGATAAAGTGTTTTTGAAAGTATCTTCAATGAAGGGTGTTAAACGTTTTGGTGTTAAGGGTAAATTGAGCCCGAAATACATTGGACCCTTTGATATTGTGAAAAGGATTGGTGCCTTTGTTTACAAGTTGGATTTACCCCCGAATTTGGCTAAGGTTCATGATGTTTTCCATGTTTCTCAATTGAGAAAGTATGTTACTGATCCAAGTCATGTTTTTCAAAAGGAAATGCCCGAGCTTGAACCGAATTTGTCCTTTAAAGAGAAGCCGATTCGCATCCTAGACCGCAAGGATAAGAAGTTGAGAAGTAAAGTGGTTCCTTTAGTGAAAATCTTGTGGAGATGTGCCAATGTCGAAGAAGAGACTTGGGAGATGGAAGCTTCTATGCGTAGTAAATATCCAAGCCTATTCGATTAAGGTATCTTTCTTTCGCTCAAGTTTCGAGGGCGAAACTTTTTAAAAGCAGGGGTGATTGTAACCCCCGCAAATGTACCCTATTTTTATAGTAAAAATATTTTACGGATACTTTTCAGCGAAATTTAGTTTTAGTTTAGAATTAAATTTCCCGTTTCGAATTTAGAATTTCCGAGTTCGTATTTGGATTTTACGCGAGATTTCAAGTGAATCACGTCTTAAAACGTCATTGACTTTTCCTTGACTTTTTCCTCTTACTCCCTCATATACTAACCCTAACCCTAACTTCCTCAGTCCTCACAACTCAACATCTTCATCTTCCTCACCAAGAAACCCCAAAACCTAACCTCCATATTCTTCCAAGCTTAGAATCGTCATAACTCTTTCAATTCTCGCTCAAATTCACGTAAGTTCGTCTTATTCTTTCCCTCTCATTGTCCTCTATTCGTATTGGTAATAAAATTACCGTCTTTCTCGCTTTTCAAATTATCCGTCTTTCTCAAAGGTTGTAACACCCGGAAATGTACCCTATTTTTATAGTGAAAATATTTTACGGTTACTTTTCAGTGAAATATAATTTTAATCGTAAATTTTATTTTTCCGAGTCGAATTTAGAATTTCCGAGTTCGTATTTGGAATTTCCGCGAGATTCCATGAGAATCCCGTCTTAAGGCGAGTTTGACTTTTGTTGACTTTTTATTTACACATCTCATACTCCCTTAACCTATTTCTCATTCACAGAAACACAAATCAAACTTACTTCTTCGTTAAGCAAACCAAAACCCTTCCCTCCATCTTTGATCCATTCTTAGAATCATCATAGCTCACTCGTTTCTTGTCGAAATTCGCGTAAGTTCGTCTCATTCTTCCCCTCTTACCTTCCTCTATCCGTATTGATATTAAAATCATCGTCTTTCTCGCTTTTCAAACTTTCCGTCTTTCTCAAGATGAAATTTATTCATCTTTTATGATCTATTTGTAGGTGGTGACCTCCAAGATCCCGACAAAGACTATTTCCTAATTGAAGAGGAGCTTGACGAGTAGTGAAGACGCTTAAAGGTAACGGTGAAGGGTTACTCGATATCATTTACGTGTTTTACATGCTTTATATGCTAGAATTTGTATTTAGAATACGATTAGAAAGCTTAGGATTCATGTTATGGATGATGATTGTTGTTATTTGATGATTGTTGTTGATGAATATTGATTGTTGATAGTTATTAGAAATGAATTATGAGAATTGGAAATGATAGGATTGAATTTATGTTGAAGGCTTTCGGGTGAATTGGTAACTCATGTCACGGGCGTGAAATACAAGTCACGGTCGTGACTTGTGCAGTTTCACTGCACTGGCCCCTTTTCGTAAAATGATCATATCTCCTTTGTTACTTGCTTGTTTTGGGCTTGTGACATACCGTTGGAACCGTAAGAGGATAAGCTATCACCTCAACTTGGAATTTCTATATTTTCATGTCTAGAACTCTAGCTATGATAGTTTGAAGTGAACCCTTGTTTTAGTTAGTTTCCAAACTTGTTGTTTTGGAGAGGTATCTATGTTTCTTATTTATTATGCTTCTTAAACTTGGTCTAATGCTTATGTATCATGTATTGATTCATGTTATCATATTTACATTTATATAATGCCATATTCACATGTTTTGTGACGGTTTTTGTATGTCCCACTTTGAGTCGGTTTTTACAAATGATACGGTTTGAGCACTATTTTGTCTTGTGCTTTGTACACTCATTCCCTTGGCTACCTCCACGTTCCTAAGGCTGGAATGTCGGAATAGGAGGTATCCTACTGCTTAATTGCATGTGTAGTGGGCATACGACGACGTTGTTGGGAGTTGAACGCTATGCGTTGATCGACCCGGCCGTCAAATGTTGTGTACTTGCGAGGTGGTGTTATTTGCATGTAGCGTACGGCTTGTTATGTGGCTTGTGCTCTTTTCCGCCTCTTTCGTGAATTGATCTACCGAATTTGGGGTACTCGGCGTCAATTGATTGACCGAGTCTTGGATGCGAAATGTCTCGCATATCGAATCGGAAAATGGTTTATTCCGAGAGTCTGGCCAGGTTTAGACTAGGACCGGATATTTATATCGTCGTGCTACCAGAAGGAAATTAGTCTACATATACGAAATGTCATCGTGTATGCGTTCAGGGAAATGCTTATCTCGTGGATGCCTGTTAATCATACTTGCTATGTACACGGTGCTAGTGCGTTTCATTTACCGTGAGAGATGTCGTCTTTGTGTCGTTGTTCTTGAATGCGTGATTTCATGACTTATTATTCATGGTCATTGTTTGATTGGGCATCGTCTATGTATTGGTATGTTTGAATGGATGATAATATGATGGATTTATTGTGATCATCGCATGACTTGGCATGGTGTGTTTGTCGAGTCTCAATCTTATCAAACTTATACCGCTAACGGTGAGATGCAAGCCCTAGTGAGCATATTCGGTTGTCTAAGAGTGTCTTCCCCGAGTCTTTGTATAACATGATGGATTCAGATTTGTATTCCATATGCTCTTATCATTATAGTATCGAATTGCCTATCTATCCTTATTGTTTCTCACATGTATATCTATATGAATGCATGCTCTACTTTTGTATTTCCTTCTATGTACGTTTAATGTGATATGGCTGGGAGAACCCAAAGTTACTCCCCACTGACTGTGGCGTTCATGTTTTTCATGAATGAACAGGTTGCTTGCATGGATGGATTTTTGCTTATGCTATTTTGGGTTCGGGTGTGAGCTAGCGGGCGTTGTCCCTGGAAGATTCACCTCTAGTCGTTAATTAGCTAGTTTGCGAAACACTTGTTCTTTGTTAACATTTTGAGAGACTCCGTCTCTTTGTTGTATTTCGTACTTAGTTTGTAATGTTTTGACACTCCTCGTATTTTTCTATCTTGCATGTATAAAAGTTTTTAAAACTTCATATTTCCGCTATATATTTCACATGCTTGTTTGTTTTATATTTTCCGCATTTGCGAGGGTTTTCACAGTTGGTATCAGAGCTTTATCGCTCCCGACGCACACACGTGAACCCTAACTTAAACTACTTGACCTTAAAATAATAAATGAGAGTTTGGGTAGAATTTAAGGACTTTACTTGGTAGTCTATTTGTTTATGCTAATTGATAGGAGTAACTTAATTTGTTTTTGTTTCTTATGAAGATGGTTATACCACGATTAGCTGAGAACGTTATGATGGAAGCTCTCACTCAAGTGCTGAAAAATCAGCAAGATGCAGCTTTAGCTAATGCCAACCAAGTTCCCCCTAGAAGGGAAGATAACCATCAAGGTGGCTACGCATGGGTAGCTGGACAAATAGCAAGGAGTAAGATCGTACCATATGGTGGAGAACCGGACCCTACGGAGTTATCCGATTGGTTCCGTGAGATGGAGAAGCAGTTCGATCTATACCAAGTCCGAGAAGAGGACAAGGTGAGGATTGCAAAGTATTTTCTGGTGAGGGAAGCTGATAACTGGTGGGCTATCACAAGTGCCACCGCTGTTCTAGAAGAAGACTTTAACTGGGCTTTCTTCAAAGCTCTTGTGGAAGGTAGATTCTATCCTAAAGAGCTTAAACAACAAAGGCTCAAGGAGTTCATTGACTTTAAACAAGGCAAATTATCGGCTCAAGAGTTTACTACAGAGATTAATAAGCTCGCTGATTTCGCTCCAAGACTTATCCGAGATGATGAAGACCGAGCATTCTATTATCGTAACAAGTTGAGTGCCGTTCTGCAAAGTAGAGTGAGGAGGAATACCACCTCCTTTGGAAATCTTTATGATGATGCCTTGTGGGCCGAGAATTCAATGAAGGCTATTAGAGATGAAGCTTTGATGAATAATCCCTCTCCTTCTTATGCTCCTAGGCCAAATGCTTTTGGGAAGAGACCGTTTATTCCGTCTTCTTCTAATTCCTATGTTAATAAGAGGAGTTTCAATCCTCCTTCCAATGCAAATGCAAGAAATCCTGCTCCGTTTATTCCTAGAGCTACTTCAAATGTGGCTCATAGGCCTTATGCTCCTCAAGCTCAACCTCAAGGTCGTTTTTGGAACCGGTGTAGACTTCCACATCACCCTGGTGTGTCATGTTCTAACCGACCTTACATTTGCTACTTTTGTCAAAAGGGTGGTCATCGTTATGACGATTGCCTCGATCGGAAGTTGCCCCCTCCTCCTAAACCTAAGGGTTCCATCTTTGTCATGAGTCGTGCCGAAGCCGACGCTCATCCCGAGATCATTACGGGTATGTTCTCAATTTTAGAGCAACCGTGTCTTATTCTTTTTGATACCGGTGCTTCTATGTCTTTTGTGTCATCAACCTATGCTAATAAATTATCTATCGAGCCTACATCTAGTGAGGATACTCCCATATCCTTACTATCCGGAGATATTATCTCTTGTTCTACTCTTTATCCAAATGTCCCAATTTCTATTTCGGGTTCTATCATTCCCGCTAATCTCCTTAAGTTTCCTCTAGGAGAGTTTGATATAATATTAGGTATAGATTGGCTAGCAATGTATATTGTGATGCTTCTAAAATGGGATTGGGTTGTGTTCTTATGCAAAGTAGGAAAGTGGTGGCTTATGCTTCGAGGCAGTTGAGAGTTCATGAAGTGAACTATCCTACTCATGATTTGGAATTGGCCACCGTTGTTCATGCTTTGAAAGTGTGGAGACATTATCTTATTGGAGTTCATTGTCGTATATTCACCGATCATAAAAGTTTGAAGTACATATTTACTAAAAAAGAGTTGAATATGAGACAAAAAAGATGGTTGGAATTGGGGAATGATTATGATTTTGAATTGTTGTATCATGAAGGGAAGGCTAATGTTGTTGCCGATGCTCTTAGTAGGAAAGTTTCTCATGCATTGAATGCTATGCGGGTATTACCCGTTGATCTTTGTGCCGATTTTCGAAAGTTGAGTTTGGAATTCGTAGAGCGTGGATTTGTTTGTGTTGGTGCTATGACTGCCGAGCCTGTTTTTCTACGTGAAATCCGTGAAAGCCAAGTTGATGATCTTACCTACAAGTCTATTCAAGCCAAACTTCTTGAAGGTAAAGGTAAGGATTTCAAGTTTGATTATGAAGGTGTTCTTCGTTTCCATGGTCGTTTATATGTTCCTAATGCTCTTGATTTGAGAAAGCGAGTTCTTGATGAAGCTCACCTTTCCCCTTATTCTATTCACCCCGGTGGTGATAAGATGTACAAAGACTTGAAGTTACAATTTTGGTGGCCAAACTTGAAGGGTGATGTTGTATCTTATGTTGGAAGATGTCTTACTTGCCAACAAGTGAAGATTGAACACAAGAGGCCCGGTGGATTGCTACAACCTTTGGATATTCCGCTATGGAAGTGGGAATCTATTTCTATGGATTTTGTTATGGCTTTGCCGAGGACCGTTGGAGGTAAAGATGCCGTTTGGGTTGTTGTTGATCGTTTGACCAAGTGTGCTAGGTTTATTCCGATCAAAGAAACCTGGTGTTTGGATCGTTTAGCGAAAGCTTATGTTGATGAAATTGTTAGATACCATGGTGTTCCTATGGAGATTATATCCGACCGAGATCCGAGATTCTATTCGAGATTTTGGAAAGCTTTGCAAGAGGCCATGGGTAGTAAGTTGTTGATGAGTACTGCGTTTCATGCCGCTACGGATGGTCAGACTGAGAGGACTATTCAGACTTTAGAAGACTTGCTTAGGGCTTGTGCTCTTGATTTCCAATCTAGTTGGGAGAAGAGTTTACCGTTGGTGGAATTTTCTTACAACAATAGTTATCATGCATCTATCAAGATGGCTCCTTATGAAGCTCTTTATGGAAGGAAATGTCGGAGTCCTATATGTTGGAATCAATTGAGTGATGTTCGTGACTTAGGCCCCGATGTTCTTGTTGAGACTATTGATAATGTGAAGGTCATTCGTGATAGAATGAAAGCCGCTCAAGATCGTCAAAAGTCTTATACCGATATCCGAAGAAGGCCTTTAGAATTTGAAGTTGGGGATAAAGTGTTCTTGAAAGTGTCTCCAATGAAGAGTGTTAAAAGATTTGGTGTTAAGGGTAAATTGAGCCCGAAATACATTGGACCCTTTGATATTGTGAAAAGGATTGGTGTCGTTGCTTACAAGTTGGATTTGCCCCCGAATTTGGCTAAGGTTCATGATGTTTTCCATGTTTCTCAATTGAGAAAGTATGTAAGTGATCCGAGCCATGTCTTTCAAAAAGAATTGCCCGAGCTTGAACCGAATTTGTCCTTTGAAGAGAAGCCGATCCGCATTCTAGATCGTAAGGATAGAAAGTTGAGAAGTAAAGTAGTTCCCTTGGTGAAAATCTTGTGGAGAAGTGCTAATGTCGAAGAAGAGACTTGGGAAACTGAAGCTTTTATGCGTAGTAAATATCCGAGTCTTTTCGAGTAAGGTATTTTTTCTTTCCCTCAAGTTTCGAGGGCGAAACTTTTTAAAAGGTGGGGTGATTGTAACACCCAGAAATGTACCCTATTTTTATAGTGAAAATATTTTACGGTTACTTTTCAGTGAAATATAACTTTAATCGTAAATTTTATTTTTCCGAGTCGAATTTAGAATTTCCGAGTTCGTATTTGGAATTTCCGCGATATTCCATGAGAATCCCGTCTTAAGGCGAGTTTGACTTTTGTTGAGTTTTTCCTTACACATCTCATACTCTCTTAACCTATTTCTCATTCACACAAACACAAATCAAACTTACTTCTTCCTTAAGCAAACCAAAACCCTTGCCTTCATCTTTGATCCATTCTTAGAATCATCATAGCTCACTCGTTTCTTGTCGAAATTCGCGTAAGTTCGTCTCATTCTTCCCCTCTTACCTTCCTCTATCCGTATTGATATTAAAATCATCGTCTTTCTCGCTTTTCAAACTTTACGTCTTTCTCAAGATGAATTTTATTCATCTTTTATGATCTATTTGTAGGTGGTTGACCTCCAAGAGACCGACAAATAATATTTCCTAATGAAGGGGAGTTGACGAGTAGTGGAAGACGCTTAAAGGTAACGGGAAGGGTTACTCGATAATCATTACGTGTTACAGGCTTTATATGCTAGAATTCGTATTTAGAATACGATTAGCAAGCTTAGGATTCATGTTATGGATGATGATTGTGTTATTTGATGATTGTTGTTGAAGAATCTTGATGTTGATAGTTATTAGAATGCAATTATGAGAATTGGAAATGATAGATGAATTTTATGTTGAAGGCTTCTCGGGTGAAGTGAAGGTAACTCATGTTAACGGGCGTGAAAATACAGTCACGGTCGTGACTTGTGCAGTTCACTTAACTGACCCTTTTTCGTAAAATGATTCATATATCCTTCGTTTACCTGCTTGTTTTGGGCTGTGTGATATACCGTTGGAACCGTTAAAGAGGCATAAGCTAGCACCTAATTTGGATTTCTTTATTTTCATGTCTAGAAACTCTAGTTATGGGACAGTTTGAAGTGAACCTTGTTGTAGTTAGTTTTCCAAAATTGTGTTTTGGGAGGTATCTATGTTTCTTATATTTGCTTCTTAAGTTGGTCTAATGCTTATGTATCATGTATTGATTACTGTTTATCCTATTAAATTTATATAATGCCATGTTCTCATGTTTGTGACGGTTTTTGGTATGTTCCCACTTTGAGTCGGTTTTTACAAATGTTACGGTTTGAGCACTATTTTGTCTTGTGCTTTGTACTCTCATTCCCTTGGCTACCTTCCCGTTCGTAAGGCTGGAATGTCGGAACGGAGAGGTATCCTACTGCTTAAATGCATGTGTTAGTGGGCATACGACGACGTTGTTGGGCGTTGAACGCTATGCGTTGATCGACCCGGCCGTCAAATGTTGTGTACTTGCGAGGATGTGTTATTTGCATGTAGCGTACGCTTGTTATGAGGATTGAGCTCTTTTCCGCCTCTTTCGTGAATTGATCTACCGAATTTGGGGTACTCGGCATATATATTGTAAGACCGAGTCTTGGATGTGGAACGTCTTACCACATGTCGAATCGGAACACGTCTTATTCCGAGAGTCTGGCAAGGTTTAGACTAGGACCGTATTATTATCGTCGTCCTACCGAGAGGA
>JAIUZE010003578.1:0-2500 GCA_022085475.1 Heliosperma pusillum
AAAGGATTGATCAAATTCTATTGAGTCTGACTCATAGTTATCGTTTATTAAAGAATGACTCTGGTTATCAAATGATTGAACAACCGGGAGCAATTTACTTACGATACTTAGTTGACATTCATAAAAAGTATCTAATGAATTATGAGTTCAATACATCTTGTTTAGCAGAAAGACGGGTATTCCTTGCTCATTATCAGACAATCACTTATTCACAAACCTCGTGTGGGCTAATAGGTTTCATTTCCCATCTCATGGAAAACCCTTTTCGCTCCGCTTAGCCTTATCCCTCTCTAGGGGTATTTTAATGATAGGTTCTATAGGAACTGGACGATCCTATTTGGTCAAATACCTAGCGACAAACTCCTATGTTCCTTTTATTACGGTATTTTTGAACAAGTTCCTGGATAACAAGCTTAAAGGTTTTCTTATTGATGCTAGTGACGATATTGATGCTATTGACGATATTGATGCTAGTTACGATATTGATGCTAGTTACGATATCGATCGTGACCTTGATACGGAGCTGGAGCTGCTAACTATGATGAATGCGCTAACTATGGATATGATGCCGGAAATCGACCCATTTTATATCACCCTTCAATTCGAATTAGCAAACGCAATGTCTCCTTGCATAATATGGATTCCAAACATTCATGATCTGGATATGAATGAGTCGAATTACTTATCCCTCGGCCTATTAGTGAACTATCTCTCCAGGGATTGTGAAAGATGGTCCACTAGAAATATTCTTGTTAGTGCTTCGACTCATATTCCTCAAAAAGTGGATCCCGCTCTAATAGCTCCGAATAAATTAAATACATGTATTAAGATACGAAGGCTTCTTATTCCACAACAACGAAAGCACTTTTTCACTCTTTCATATACTAGGGGATTTCACTTGGAAAATAAAATGTTCCATACTAATGGATTCGGGTCCATAACCATGGGTTCCAATGTACCAGATCTTGTAGCACTTAATAATGAGGTCCTATCGATTAGTATTACACAGAAGAACTCAATTATAGACACTAATACAATTAGATCCGCTCTTCATAGACAAACTTGGGATTTGCGATCCCAGGTAAGATCGGTTCAGGATCATGGGATCTTTTTCTATCAGATAGGAAGGGCTGTTGCACAAAATGTACTTCTAAGTAATTGCCCTATAGATCCTATATCTATCTATATGAAGAAGAAATCCTGTAACGAAGGGGATTCTTCTTTGTACAAATGGTACTTCGAACTTGGAACGAGCATGAAGAAATTAACGATACTTCTTTATCTTTTGAGTTGTTCTGCCGGATCGGTCGCTCAAGATCTTTGGTCTCTATCCGGACCCGATGGAAAAAATGGGATCACTTCTTATGGACTCGTTGAGAATGATTCTAATCTAGTTCATGGTCTATTAAAAGTAGAAGGCGCTCTGGTGGGATCCTCATGGACAGAAAAAGATTGCAGTCAGTTTGATAATGATCGAGTGACATTGTTTCTTCGGCCCGAACTAAGGAAGCCCTTAGATATGATGCAAAATGGATCTTGTTCTATCCTTGATCATAGATTTCTCTATGAAAAATACAAATCGGAATTGGAAAAAGGGGAGGGAGCCCTCGATCCGCAACAGATAGAGGAGGATTTATTCAATCCCATAGTTTGGGCTCCTAGAATATGGACCCACCGGAGCTTTGTATTTTATTGTATCGAAAGGCCCAATTCATTGGGATTTCCGTATTGGGCCGGGTCATTGCGGGGCAAGCGTATCATTTATGATGAAGAGGGTGAGCTTCAAGAGAATGATTCGGAGTTATTGCAGAGTGGAACCATGCAGTACCAGACACGGGATAGATCTTCCAAAGAGCAGGGCTTTTTTTCGAATAAGCCAATTCATTTGGGACCCTGCAGATCCACTCTTTTTCCTATCCAAAGATCAGCCCTTTGTATCTGTGTTTTCACATCGAGAATTCTTTGCAGATGAAGAGATGCCCAAGGGGCTTCTTACTACCCAAAAGTATACTCCTACATCTACATATAAACGCTGGTTTATCAAGAATACACAAGAAAAGCACTTTGAATTGTTGATTAATCGCCATAGATGGCTTAGAACCAATAGTTCATTATCAAATGGATCTTTCCGTTCTAATACTCTATCCGAGAGTTATCAGTATTTATCAAATCTGTTCCTATCTAATGGAACACTATTGGATCAAATGACAAAGACATTGTTGAGAAAAAGATGGCTTTTCCCTGATGAAATGAAAATTGGATTCATGTAAGAGGAGAAATCTTTCTCATTCCTTAGCCGGAAAGATATGTGGCCATGAAAGGGGGATTAAGTGGAACAGAATTGACTGGGTGGTAGAGGCGTGGAAAAACTTGTTTTTCCATATTTCGGACCTTAGCTCCATGGAACAATATGCTACTGCTGAAACATGGAAGAATTGAAATCTTAGATCAAAACACTATGTATGGGTGGTATGAACTGCCTAAACAAGAATTCGTGAAC
>JAIUZE010003580.1:0-17945 GCA_022085475.1 Heliosperma pusillum
GAGTTTTTAATGAAACTCTAACAATGAATGCGATTATCAAATATTTGGAAAACTTGATACGCTATCAATAATTTCATATCTTATAATCTTTAGCAATTCAGGTACATATTTCAATCCCCATTGAAATGACATGACTATCATGTTCAGCCTGCAAAAGGCATGGCTAATGGATTAGCAATTACTTGTATCTTTTCCATCGTTCTGATTGCTATTTCTCTCTGTCTACGTAATCTCATATTACATAAAACTTTCTGAGTACATGTCTAGGTTTGAATCTAGACTGAGGACTCTTGGCCTAAAGGTAGCTCCCACTGTTTTACCAGTATCATGGGATATGATATACAACTATAGGAACTACTTCTAGTCCCTCCAATACTGTCGAATCCAAGCTACTTTCATATGCATCATCATATGATGCAATGTACTCTATTTCCGTTGTGAAATCCGCAATGATAAACTTGCCTGAAACAATTCCAGCGTATACATGACATTTATATTTGAAAATGTCATTCCTACTTGGAACCTTTACAATTGTCTTTTCTGCTTGGAACTCTTCCAACAAATAAATCTTCTATAAAACACAGCCAGTTAGTGATTTCAAATCACTTTGATCAGTTTGGAAACTGAAGTCTGTGTAACCCCTTACACACAACTCACTGTAAACTCCAAACACATGGAACATATCTTTAGTCCTTCGCAAGTACTTAAGAATGTTCTTTATGGCTATCAAGTGCCTCTCACTTGGATTTGATTGCAAATGATTCGTCATACTCAAAGCATGCGAAATGTCGGATTGAGTATACATCACAGCGTATATAATTGATCTCGCAGCGGAAGCAAAAGGAATCAAGTATCATGTGTTCAACTTCCTTGAACTAGTCAAAGATCTTATCAATATAAGAATTTTGACTCAACGCTAATATCCTTTTAGATTTATCTCCACAAATCCAGATATGTAAAAGATGTATTCTACTTCTCCAAAATCTTCCATCATTTAAAATGATCAATATGTCTCCACATATAAGACTGATGAAAACCATATTACTCCCACTAAACTTCATGTATAAACATAATTTGCTCGAGATATCGAGAAATATTTTATGACATGATTGACACACTAATTCCAACTCTTTAGTGCTTACTTAAGACATCCTCTTAAGCTTGCAAATTAACTTAGGATAGTTAGGATCTACGAACGCACAGGTGAATATAAAATATATTGCCTCTTCTAGAATCATATTCAAGAAGATGGTTCTTGAGATCCAATTGACATTATACTATTATGATATGCTGTAATCGCTAAGTATATTCGAATGGATCGAAGAATTAAGGTTGGTTCAAAATTCATTGCCTACCAATTTATCTTTGAAAACATTTTAATGTTCATCCATGCAAATTTCGATCTTAAAAATCAATTTACATTGAAGAGGTCGTACTTCTTCAAGTAAAATTTACTAGGTCACATATCTGACCAACATGCATGGAGTCCATTACGAATCGCATGACTCTAAGCCATACCAAGAAGTTAGGACTAGAAACAGTCTTTTATAAGTCACAGATTAGAACTCATCACTATTAAGGAGTGATAAAATTCCACCTGACCTCTTAGGTTCCGAAGAAACAACTACTGAACAAGCAATGCGGAAACGTTTTCCGGACCATATGCTCAGTTTGTGGCTCTTGAAACATTTTCTCTCTTACTCTGTCTTATCAAGAAATAATCGTATTTTTATTGAAAGACAGGATCACGAGTCACAAACGCTTTGTTCTCGTGGTCAATGTAGGATTAATGAGCACTTGTTTCATTCGGATAACTTAGAAATTAGGTACGCTACTCACCCATATCGTATATGGATTGAAATCACACTGTTTTAAATGTGCTTTAATATGGTGGGAAAATAAATAGCAGACAAAAATATTAAGATCCCAAGGCTAGTCAAATGGCTCATTTTGACTTGACAAAGACAAAACCATATCGTATAAGGTTCTGTTTCTCTATTCAACAACGCCTTATCTCATAATGTGTGTTAGAGAAGTTAACTTGTGAAACTATTTCACAATACTTTTGGTGAAAATCAAAGTCAATACTTAGATCTTTACAGTTACGATTTGGTCGTAATTCCTTGATCTAATACTCTTGGTGGTTAGCTACTTCACATTGAAGTTCTTTGAACTTTTCAAAGATTTCTCTTAGCACCTCATTAAGTAGAATCAGATATAATATCTACTTAAACCGTCGGTAAATAAAGTGAAATAGCCATTACCATCTCTGGTTGTGTTTATTATTGGACCACACATATTTTATGTAATGGGGCCAATAACTCACTAATTCGATTTCCTTTTCAACAAAAGGGCACAAATCATCTTGCCTTGAATACAAGATTCGCACACACCATAAGATTCAAAATCAAATGTTTTAGATGTGCAACACAATCCAGAATTAAGATTAGATATGGATCACCAATTTTGAGCCTTTTCAATCTATATGACAAGTAATTTCTAGTTTTAGGTCAAGAATATAATTACCTTTTGATTGGTATGGGATAACCATTGACCAAGTATAGGCATAAAAAGATACAACGCTTGTTCCATTCACTAAAGTGAAACACTTGTGCCGTACACTAAAGTGGATACTATATTCTTTATTTAGAGGTCATGAACATAATAACGTTTATTAAAGTATACCTCTAAATCCAAAACTAGATTGATCACATTATAACTTTTATATGTCTCTATAGAAATAAAATTACAATAGTTATATTTCCCTTGTAGGTCGACATTTAATCATGGTTAGTCGTCGCACGAATCATGATTATATGCATTGAATACATTGATGAAAACCATAATGGGTATCTAATACCCAAAACTTGCATTTTAGCAAAATAAATGTAATGAACACATCATTCTTACGAACTCACAATGAATTATTTGCATGTGCCATATCCAATTGCATCAATATGTTAATCTACATGTGTGAACCTACTTCCCTAGATGTTTTTCATCATTGTTAATTCATCACTTGCTTTATTGTTTTCATTTTCATTTGCTTTTATTTCGTTTTCGTTTATGCCTTTTATTAGTTTAGAAATTAAAATCCCAAAACCCAGATATTCGTTAGATAAGACCCAATTGCGAGACATTTCACATTCTATAGGAAACACCATCTCCCTGAGGATCGACCCCTACTTCCCTAATTACATTAATTTGTTATTAGCCTAGTCTGGGTAATTTATCTTTGTATCGGACTTGCGACAGGTCCGATCAAATTTTGGCACCGTTGCCGGGGAGCACGGTTTAGTTTTCCTTTTTCTTGTGATTTTTATTGCAATTAGTTTTATCTAGTCTTTAGGAACCCAAAATTCCTTTAGACCTCTCTTGATTTTTCATCTTAGCTTTTCAATCTTATGCCCATATCTTCTAGATTAGGGACCCCTATCTCTTTAGATCCCGATCTAGAAAGGACTCTGCATAGGAGACTAAAACTATTCAACGAAATCTCAAAAGCTTTTGATACTTCAAGTTTAGATCGTATTCGTGAGAAATACTCGGATATTTTATCTAATCTTGAAGGAGAAGAAGATCCATTCTCATCTCCATTCTCAAA
Source organism: Heliosperma pusillum (assembly GCA_022085475.1). Lineage (NCBI taxonomy): Eukaryota > Viridiplantae > Streptophyta > Magnoliopsida > Caryophyllales > Caryophyllaceae > Heliosperma > Heliosperma pusillum. The sequence goes on from JAIUZE010003580.1 coordinate 3,605, forward strand.
AAAACCAATCAAATTTTAAACAACACTCCATCTTCATCTTCACAAAAAAAAAAAATGGTTCGACTTTCAGACCATTCCAAACCAACTGCAGATACACTTCCAAGGGGTATTGCTACACCCCAAATCGCAGCCCAAAACTTTGAAATCAAACCTGCCTTCATTAACCTTATAGAAAGAAGCCAATTTAGTGGCAATGCCACAGAAGATCCCAACCTTCATATCCAAAACATCTGTGACTATTGCTCCACTATTAGACAAACTGGAGTCACCCAAGGGCAAATTAGAGAGATGCTCTTCTCATTCTCTTTGAGGGGTAAGGCAAAGTTGTGGATACATAGCCTTGATAAGGTTACATTAGGTATCACCGATTGGGAGAGTTCCGCTCTTGCCTTCTACCAAAAGTACTTTCCTCCAGAAAAGACCGCTTTGTTGAGAAGTCAAATCACTGGTTTCTGACAAGGGGATGATGAGAGCCTATATGAAGCTTGGGAGAGGTACAAGAACTTGCAAAGGGAGTGTCCTCATCATGGGATAGATCCATGGCTCCTTGCCATCACATTCTATAATGGGTGTTATATAGAGTCCCGTCGTATCCTGGATTCTGCTAACAATGGAAGATTCGACCAAATTAATGTTGAAATTGCTCACACTACCATTGAATCCATGGCAATTCACGATTCTCAATATAGAAATTCCCGCTCCATACCATTGAAATCTAAGCAAGAGGATCCCACTTTGGCACTTTTACAAGCTCAAGTAGCCCTTCTCACGCAAAAGCTAGAACAATTTCAATCATCTACATTTCAACAAAGTGACAATGGTGTAATTAAACTTGAAGCCATGATGCTGCAATTGGCTCAAAGGCAAGACACCATAATAGCTCAATTCCAGGAGAGCGATCAAGCTAAGGATGTCGCCATCAAATTGTTGGAAGCTAAAATTTCCCAATATGCCTCTTCTAATACCCACCAAAAGCAAGGGCAGCTGCCTTCACAATGTTACCAACCTCACAAAACTGTAAATGCCATTTCCTCGAGAAGTGGTAAGCATAATGATGAGCCCGTGGTTGTTGATGTTGAAGATGAGGTGCCCATGTCAAAGGGGAAAGAGCCCGAGATTCCTATTGAGATCAAAGTCCCATTTCCCCAAAGATTAGCCAAGCACAAGGAGGAGGCAAAGTATGGTAAATTCCTTGACGTCGTCAAGAATTTAAAGGTAACAGTCCCTTTCATTGAATTGCTTTCCCAAGTTCCTTCTTATTCCAAGTTTATGAAGGAAGTCCTCAAAAAGAAGAGATCCTTCAATGTGATGAAGACCGTAGCTTTCACTGAAGAGTGTAGTGCACTCTTGCAAAATAAGTCTCCACCAAAACTTAAGGACCCTGGTAGTTACTCCATCCCTTGCACTATAGGCACGTATACCATTGATAAGGCCCTTTGCGACTTAGGTGCTAGTGTAAGTGTCATGCCCTTTTCTATGTTTGAAAAACTTAACATGGGCGCTTTGAAATGCACTAATATTACTTTGCAAATGGCGGACCGTTCTCTAAAACAACCTATGGGTGTTGTAGAAGATGTGCCCGTCAAAGTTGGTAAGTTTTTCATTCCTGTTGACTTTCTAGTACTTGACATGGCCGAGGACTCTCAAATCCCAATCGTTTTGGGAAGACCCTTTTTGCACACCGCTGGTGCAGTTTTTGATGTCAAGAATGGGAAGTTGACATTGGAGGTAGGAGATGACAAGGTGACCTTTAGTAAAAATTCCACCGTTAGGAATCCCGTGTTAGAAGACTCATGTTATGTGCTTGATGTTGATGACTCTTCTATTGTTTCTTCTATGCCTCGATCCTTACTGACGGATCCGTTGGAGGCACATTTTAGTGTTGATTCTCTTGCAGGTGAGCATACTAAAAGCACTACTGCTAAAAGTGCTAGAAGGGGCTATTCCCGGAAAAGCTTGGCATGGATGGAGAATGTAAGGAACTCTATGATGATGAGCTCGTATGATAGTGAGCTTAGAGATAAAGGATGATCAAAGAAAGAAATGGAGTCTAGTAAGACTTTTAAATTGCGCTTCTCGGGAGGCAACCTGTGTTCCTTTTCTTTTTGCATTTTTATTTTTGTATTCCCTTTTTCATTGTTAGGATTTATTTTGCAGATGAAAGAGTTTTTGAAGAATCTATAAAGACCTTCCTTGTCAAAGTCCAAAAGACTAGCTTGGGGGAGTCCGCGCTGACTAGTAAGCTTCACTCTTCTTTCATTTTTCCTTTTCCCCATTAAGCATCTCATTGCATATTTTGTCTTTGTGCTCACATTGAGGACAATGTGATGTTTAGCATGGGGGAGGGATTGTATTTTCCCATTTTGCATTTTAGTTGATCATTTTTCAAATTTTGAATAAAAGAAAAAGAAGATTTTTGAGAAAATTTAAAACTTTCTGAACATAATTGAATGCTTTTCATGCTTTTCTTGCTTGTTTACTATGTTATCATGTTACATTTCCCAAACTTAGAGCTTTCAAAAGATAATGATTCAATATTCATTGAATTGTGCATACATGGGGAAGTCTTGTACACAGTAGGCATAAAATGAATCTATAGATGAGTACGCTTGATCTTGACACTTGGCAAGTTACATATATTGTAAGATAGAACCTCCTTAGGCTGGTACATCTATACCCAGTCTCATCTAGGTGTGTGTAGTTCTCCTTGTGATGTGTGTCATGTGAAAACGCATAAGTATGGTATTCATTTCATTCCTATAAGCATTGCATTCATGATTCAGTAAGATTTGAAGCCTTTTTCATTTTGAATTACCCCTCAAAATTGACCCCTTCATACAAATGTTTCACAAAATAATAGCTACACATAAAAACTACCTACCTTTTGAGCTAGTAGCTAGACTATGGTGTATGGGTGCTCTTTTGAGAAGATTTGTTCTTATATGTCAAAGTGAATTTGGAAGAACCAAAATGTTCAAGAAGCAATGTTATGTTCAGAATAGAAACGAAAAAAAAGAAAGAAAAAGAAATAAAATAGAAGAAGTTGTGAGTATCTCCTCAAAATGTCAAGTCAATATTCAGAATGAATTTACCCTTGTGTTTCGTGTGTAATAAGCCAATTTGTTTCTTTTGGCTTCGTTATCCGTCTTTTGGGAAATTGATCGAAAGTTTGGATTGAGTATCCATTTATCATTGGTTAGTTGCTAGCTCGTTTAAAACTTCACATAACCATAACTGTTTGTCCACCTTTCACCCATTTCCCAAAGCCTTCTTCCTAGTATTCCGGCTTCTTTTCTGTGTGCATTGTGATCTTTGACTTGTGTTTTGAATTGTTTACCATATTAGACTGCGGACACATTTTCATAAGTCGTAGATAGGTGAGTGTCTCAAACATTTACACATAAAGAAATCACCTTTTGCATACATGAGTGTTCGAGTGTGCCGTGAGAGTCCATTTGTCAAAACAGATCATGCAAGAGCCGAAAATCTATAGTGAAATTCTTTGTGCTACGCCGTTATGTAAATCTCAGCCATGTTTATGTATCATTCTTGCCCACGTTGTTTTTGGGTTATGATTCATTATGTTTCCAAAGCTCTATGTTGAGATTTGTTTCCTGATGGTGTGGTAGCCAATGCTTGCAACCCTTATCCTGGTATTGTTTGTTATGTTTGCTTAAGGACAAGCAAAGGTTTAGCTTGGGGGAATTTGATAAGTAAATATTTGTATGATTTTAACCCCCAATTTAGCTCGGTTTTGTATGTCATTTGTGCTTTGTTAAGCCATTTTATGAGCTATTATCGTCTTCTAGGCGAATTCCTATGTTCTAACCTGTTTTGTAGGGAAAGTGACGTTTCTACGCCCTTTTTCTATATTCCCGAGCATTTGCCTAGAACCCGACGATTTGACGAAGCAAGCTTGACCATGTCGAAGGCATTTCAAGAAGGTTCACCAATTCAAAAGAAAGAAGAAGTATAGACGATGTCGCAGTTGTCAGAAGATCAATCAGTTATGCGAAGAATTCATCGTTTTACATCAAACCCTATCAACAACCCCGACTCAAGAGGTCAAGGGGGATGATGGAAGTTAAGTCATATGCAAGGGGAAATGAAACGAGAGTCAAAGCTTCTAGAATGCAACTTACCCGATCGGGTAAGTGTGTACCCGATCGGGTATCCCTGCTGCTTCGAGCAAATTGCTTCAACTTCCTCCTTTTGTCCTATATGTTCAATGCTCGACCCCTTCCCCACGAAACCCTAATGCTATATAAAGGATGCTCCAGCCACTCTTCTCAACACATCTCTTCATACTTCACTTCTCTTCTCTTCTTACACTTCTCTTTAGATTAGAAACCTAGATTAAGAGGAGAAAGCCTAGCCTCTCTTCTCTTGTCTAGAACATTTTCTCCTTCTTTTTCATCTTTAGTTCTTAGTTTATTTCTGTCTTTTGTACATCAAAACTTTAGCTTAGATCAATAAGAATTTCATCTTTGTAATCTACCTTGTTGGGTACAAGTGTTGTAATTCGTGGAACGTCCATTCTATGCAAGGAATTTCTATTATGGTTGTCTACATCTCATCATTGTCATTGTTGATTGCCATCTAGGTATTCCTATTTTATCTCTTGTTTAAGGTCTTTATGTTTTCTGTTTGATTGTTATTTTTCTTTACATATTTTCTTAGATTCATTTTAGTACCGTCATAATCGTCATTTCATTTCATTAGATTATCAATTTAGCGTCGTTATAATCGTTATTATAAAGAGTCTTAAACTATTGTCAAAACCAAATAAACATGTCTATCCTAGTTTTTATTATTTACTTCATCTTAGATTTAGACATCGCCATGAGTGAGTAGTCACCTTTCTAGGGTGTAGGGTAGCCATGTTAGATTGATTAAAAGATGTTAATTGGATAAAAGAAATTGTGCTTTTAAAACATTGTGTCTATGCATGTTTGGACTATAACGATAGTTGACGATTCCTGATCAAAATCATTGACTAGAATGGAATTCTTTTCCAAGGTAGAGATACGTGAATTGAATAGACAAAGCATGACATGGTAGATTAAGACCTAGTAAATTGCCTAAAAAGCCTGCTAGACCATCTGATCTATGATTGTAATGAACACATCATTCTTACGAACTCACAATGAATTATTTGCATGTTCCATATCCAATTGCATCAATATGTTAATCTACATGTGTGAACCTACTTCCCTAGATGTTTTTCATCATTGTTAATTCATCACTTGCTTTATTGTTTTCATTTCCATTTGCTTTTATTTCGTTTTCGTTTATGCCTTTTATTAGTTTAGAAATTAAAATCCCAAAACCCAGATATTCGTTAGATAAGACCCAATTGCGAGACATTTAACATTCTATAGGAAACACCATCTCCCTGAGGATCGACCCCTACTTCCCTAATTACATTAATTTGTTATTAGCCTAGTCTGGGTAATTTATCTTTGTATCGGGCTTGCGACAGGTCCGATCATCCCTCTTAGAGCTCCCACTCACTTTCATGAATCTCTACTTAGACAAGTATATTAGAATTATAATGAAGACTATTCTTCATCTCATTTATGGTTTTACCTTCAAAAAGGATAAAACTTTCATGAAGTGTCTACGGTCTTTGGTTATTCATGATTTCAAATAAATCGATTAACCTAGTCGTCCCAACTGATTTGGCTTCTTTTGAGGTAAGCCTCGATAAGGAGCATTATGATGACATACCAAAAATAAAAAATATATTCGTTGGAGCGAAAAGATTGATGTACCATTGTTATGAGAAGACGTCACTAAAAATCAAAAACGTTTTTGACTAAGTATGACTTATTCATTTACTCTTCATAAGAGACATTTGCAATGGTGAATATGAGGATCAAAAGATAAAATTCATTTTGTCTTTAGCTATGGTGGTATAAACGGAGATCGCAATCACAATGCTACCGTATAAAATACTGGAAACTCCTTTTCACGATTGAACGGATTTACAAGTTCGTAGAAGGAAACATAATTGTCATTGCGCGAATATCATAAATATAAACGGAAAATAAACATTCATTGCTTAAATATAATTTACTTGTAAAAAAATTTAAACAAGTCACTCATATAATGAACCCTCACGAAATTATATAAGTGATTCCAAGACCCATCTTTAGACAAAAATATTCATCGTATGCTACCTTTATCTAAAAAATGGTAAGTCAATACTTGACTAATTATACCCTTAGAACTCTTGGTTGACGGATTTCAACTAAATCCATCTCCTAGTCCCAAGATAACGCTTATCTCGTTGAGTCCAATCCAATTTTAGCTTGTGATCGTATCACCCTACTTACCCGAGGTAAAAAGAGACCCACGAGCGTGGTAGCCCTAATGAACACGGGGTTCATAGGTGTTACTAATTAGTAAGGCTAATCTCAATATTTTTAAGTCATGTGAGAGGTCTTGTCAATTTAGTCATTAATTCCCTATAAGTGAACTAAATCAGTGAATTTTGAATTGACAATCGCGAAATAAAATAAAAATGCATGTTGGCGATTTTGGCATGTGCGGAAATGTATGGCCACCTAGCTAAGCTAATTAACTAGTAGATTACAAAATCGGAAACCAACTCCTTGGCCCCTTGCCTCTTCATGGCACCGTCTTTTGGAACACCGACTTCGGGAATCTCCGTCTTCATAATAATTAATTACAAAAAGATACAAATAAAAATTCCTATTATACATTTGATCTAAAAATGAAATTAAATTATTACAAACGGCGATACGAGATCGCAAATAAAATTACAACCGAATCGGTATTCCCTTACATTACGGGTAATACCGATTAAAATAATCTAGGCCATACTAGGTACAACTTGCATTAAAAAATTAAATAAATGACATTCATTCATTCAACCATAACAACATAAATAAAATGCTGGAAAAATATGCCAAAATCGCCTTTGATACTTCTCATGCTCATTCTAGCTCGGTTTTATGGATTTTATCGATTTTTAACCATTAAAAATCAATAATCAACACTTAAATCGTATTTAAGCTCAAACTAATTATCTAAACTGATTTAGAACTCAAAATTAGTCCCCAATAATTTTTTTTATATTTAATTAGTTTGAATTGATCGTATTTGCTAAATATAGAGGTTTAATAATAACATTTATGAAATAAACCCAAAATAAAATATAAAAATCATAACAATTTGAAACCAAAAATTTTGTACATTCTGGAAAATTTCCAAGAACTCTAAAAACCATAAAAATTAGCCCAAAAATTTTGAATAAAGTTTATGAACAAATAACATAGTATTCAACAGTTTTATCAAATAAAAACCATTAAATATAGTAAAATAGTGAAAACAGTTATAAAATTTCATAAAGATGATATAAATCAGATTATAAAATGTACCAAAAATTTTCAAGACCAGAAAATGACGTTTTAGTTTTATGAACATAATAATCTCTTTATTGACTTTTATCTTATAAAAATCAATCATCATGCAAAACTTAATTAAAAGTCACGAAATTTTACATACAGTATGTACAACATGAATGTGAGACCATATAAAATATTCATGGCCATAATCACCATGAAACTATTTTTAGTTAACTTTTAACATAAAACATGCATATTAACATGATTTAAAGGTCATAAATCAAATAAAATAGCAAATTAATCCCTAAAACCACCAAATTTGACCACAACTATTTTGAGGTCAGTAGGTATGTATGCAAATCAAAAATTTCATGCAAACCAATTTTTAACACAAATTTTCAATTTTACCCAAGTTATCGTATAACTCGATTTTAATGCTTAAAATCGACATGCATGTAACAATTGAGCTCTGATACCACATGAAAGTCCTAGACCTCTAATTAGACACTTCTAATTAGTTCATTAAATTACATTAACTTAATGATTTAGGATCTAGTTATCATGCATGCAAATATAAAAGCATAAAAGAAAAATAAGACGAAAACATCCTTACATGGGGTATTTTCGGTTCAATATGGGCACAATAAGAACTCCTTCTTATTGTTCTTGAGCATGAAATTAATGGATGATCCTCCATAAAACAACCTCCAAAGTAGAAGGTCTCCTTCTTTGTTGCACCCAAGATTAAACCCAAATAATCTTACCTTATTATTAACTAGATAATAAGTAAGACATAATACTACTAATATTAGTATATTACTACACTAGTAATATGTAGAGAATATTAGTTTGCATGTGAGTTTTAGAGAGAAGTTGAGGATTTTAGAGAGATATCTAAAACAAATGAAAAATGAATGAGCAAAATGAAATGAACAACCAAGTGCACTATTTATGGGCACTTGGCCGGTCATGCTCTCACCAAAAGGGTGATAATTTTGCTTATTATATTCTCATGCAAATGACTTGAGTGTGGGTAAGAAAATGATAATGATCATGTGTCATAACATGTCATAATCACTTGTTGGAGTGTGGATTTAGTAGAGAATAAACATGATTGTTTTTCTACTAGCAAAAACCGGTCCAAGTGTCTCATTTGGACCATTTTGATTTTTTTTATATTTGTCCCACAAATACTTATTAATCATATGCTTAATTATCTTGCATAATTAATTGTTAATTTGATCATATAACAATTATATGACTCAAATTGATAAACAATATGTACTTAACTTTTAAGTGATATTTTACCATTATATTTATATAATGGGTCCCACAATGCCCTATTTTACAACTCCTTGTAAATATAATTAACTAATTATCTCTACCTCAAAATATATGCATTACCTCAACTAATTTAATGAATCAACGATTAATCACTAAATTAAATCTTATTTAATCGTATTAAAATAAGACGTAAAATTTATTCAGTCAGTTATCGTATAATTGACTAATAAACTTAAGTGGAATGAGTTTCTAACTCAATTTCCAATAAATAACTTTTGTAACTAAAAGTACATATCAAATATATGTAATGCCCTAATTAAACTGTATCGCATACAAATAATTAGTATTCTATTTGGGTCTCATCCTATAGGTGACCTAAAGGGATCAGTTGATTACCGCCGTCATACGACAATAACGTCAAACTCTAGTCAGCCAAGCGTTACCGATTTACGTTAATCAACTGACGTGGAGTATCAAAATATACTAATCATGCCACGTATATTCCAAATGAGATTTATTATATAAATGCACTATTGTGGAGGACACTTACTCCAACAAGTACATCATATCTAATGATTAATATGTCTCTTACATACAAGACATGGAAGACAGTGTGCTCCCACTAATCTTGATGTCCACACATGATGATTATAACTCTCACTAACCTTCATGTCCATACATGATAGATCTAGCTCCCAAGCCACTTAATTTCATGCATAAACATGGATCTTCGACAATTCGAGGAAACCATTCTCTCTTGTTATGCAATGATTATTACAACCTCTCAAGTGCTCTGTTAGGATCACAGATTGATCTCCTAAGTTTTATTGTACGACAAATTGTCAACTTCTAAGTGCCCATTTATTAAGGTAACTTTAAACAACTCCTTGTGACTTTGTCATAGATATACTTTCAACGAGGTGTAGATGCAATAATCTTGGATCTCAAAGATGGTTATATTTTAACTTATATATAATACTTTACATTAAATTTTTATTCACCCTGAGTAGGTCCAAACTCCCCAAAGTAATCGTATTGAATCCATCTTGTATCGTATGGCTTTCTTGTAACAAACTAAAAATAATCCGCCAATCCATAGATCATAGTCTTACCACTTTCAAAAAAGTAGATATTTTTGCTATAAGCTTCTAACCTTGGATGAGTTAAGAACATTTTCTCTTGTCTCTTTTGTTTGTGGTATATTTTCTCCCACTCTATTCTTTTGAAAATGCGTCTATTTTCACCAAGGATAGCACCATGAGCCACAAACAGTTTTGTTTTTCTAGGTTGAAAGGACGAAAATTCTTTTAAGGATAGCTTCATGAGCTCTATCCCTCAGTCACAAACATGTATTAACTTTGAGCGATCTATAGTGGACTTATTTGTTTAGACATTAGTATTCTAGCTTCTCTATAGACTCACTCTATTTGAGCTAAATACTTGGACTCTTATCCATGTCTTGAACAAATGTTAGGGTTGTTAACTTTTCCATAACTCTTATGGAGTCACATTGGCGTTTTTAAAGATCTTATCTTGGGGCTTTGTATGGATTGTAAATCTCTAAGGGTGAGTTCGTTAACTCATTTTGACTTGTGTAATTGATCTTTCTTATATCAGATAAGTTGTGATGTTTAGTCACAATCCATAGTGAGAATCCCATTCTTAACTTTGGTTTAATCACAATGATCCAATCATTATATTGTTTCATAGGATCAATTAGTCATTATATTTTATGTTGTATTATACTAACATTGCATGATAAAAGGTTTAAGAACATCGAAATAAATTCCATAAGTAAAGTGACTTGAGTTGAAAACCAAGTCACCTTTAATACAATTATTGTTCAAAAGTAGGCATTCAAAATACTTTCCATGTCAAAACATGTAAATGAAATAGTGTAACAAACCAACAATTAAAATGTGATAATTAAATAGAAGACAAATAGCAAAATATCGCCAAGTCCATCATATGTCTCCTATACATGGTGGCTACCCTAGCTTCCTTGTGGATCCTCATAGCCTTGTTTTGCCTTGTCCTTCTTCTCATGCCCTAAATGTAATAAAAAAGGGTGGTGAGAATCACAACTTGTATCAAAATAACAAAGTTGAGATGAATATCAATAACATAAACTTTGGGAAGAACTATTACCAACTGGAAGAACCTGTCTAACTTTGGTGTCTCCCGAGTACTTGGAGCAATTACGCTTCCAATGGGTCGTGCCATTACAATAATGGCACTTGTCTTCGGATGCGGCTCCCTTCTTACCTTTGGAAGAGCTATTCATAATAGCTTTTCCTTTGCCTTGGTAGGAGTGAGTGGGCTTGCTTCCCTTGCTTCGCTTGCTTCCACTTCTCTTGAACTTCGTCTTGCTCTTGACATTGATGTTCAAAACATCCTTACTTGAGCTAGCTTGAAAGCCCATGTCACGTTCGGCTTGCACCCAAGCATTACGTTCGGCTTGCACAAGCATCTTGTGCAATTCATGAATCGAGACGGTAGCATTTTGCATTATGAAGTTCACCTTAAAGTTGACAAACCCTTTGATCTTACTGAGGGAGTGAAGAATGCGGTCAATGACAAGTTGCTCGGGAATCGTTATTCCTTCCTCCTTGAGCACCTCAACATACTCAATCATTTTGAGCACGTGAGGGCTAACATTATGAACCTCCTTCATATTGAGGTCGAAGAATTGGGATGCGGCTTCATATTGGACTATTCTTGGAGCTCGTAAAAATATGGTCACGAGCTTAGAGTAGATCTCATAAGCGGATTTCATCTTAATGGCATTCCTTTGAAACTCGCCATCCATCGAGAAGATCAAGAAATTCTTGACTGCGGCCGATTCTTTTTGGTAGACCTCATAGGCCTCCCTTACGGCGTTTGATGACCTCGCATTATGAGCGGTGGGAGGTGCCTCGATGAGGTAACTAAGCTTACCATCACCTTCAGCGGCTAGGCAAAGTTGCCCATTCCAATCCGCGAAATTTGAACCATTCTTTTCGAGTATGCATCGATCCATGAAGGATCTTAGCCATGATATGGTGGGGAGTGGAGGTGTGGGAGGTCGAACCTCGTTATCCTTTGCCAACATTGCGAATTAAACAAGTTTGACTAAAAAATAGGAAATGAAAGAAACATCAACATTTATCGTTTTTAAGATACGTGTAAACATTTTAAACAAGTTTGACATTTATATAATGACCTCTACCCAATTACATAAATGATTCCAAGACCCAAATCCTATATTAACTCGGGTTTATGTGAGCCACAGACTCCACGACCTTTATTAATATTACTTGGTGGGTTAACTCTTTAACCGATTCTACAATTAGAATTCTTGGTCGATGAAATACTTTAGTGTCATCTATAGCCCGGAACACATGGGCGACATACCCTAATCTTTTCGTTTATTTCAAACAAATTTCGATGCAATAACGATTTATTGCCCCACTTACCCAACGTAATACGTTAAGCACCTCGGTGAGCCGAACCTACTTCCTTACGAAATTGGGATTCATGGGTTCTACTATTTGTTAAGGCTAAATCTCAATTAATAAATAGAGGTCAAGTCAATTTATTATCTATCTCCTTTAAGTGAACAAAATTGGTGATCTAACGATAATTATAATTGACGCAGTCGATTAATTCGATAAAATGCATGTGTGATTTATATGGCGATTTGGCATGCACGTGACATATAAATAAAAATGCAAGTAATAAAATAAATTCCTTGTATGGGCTTCCTAAAATAATAGAAAATCAATTAAGTATTAAAAATTCAGAAATCAACTCCTTTGGTCCCTTGAAATTCACGGGCATGCTTCCCAAGGACACCGTCTTTTTCAGAACACCTTTCCGAATGGCTCCGTCTTTAGGAAACTGCGGGATTAAAAATAATTACAAAATGTATAATAAAATTACATGACTTTCCTATTATACATTTGAAAAAATTAAATATTACAATAAAAGTGATACGAGATCACATAAAATTACAACTGAATCAATATTCCCTTACATTTCGGGTAATATCGATTAAAAACTAATGCCATACCAAGACAAATTACATAATTCAAAATTACATAAATCCAAAAATGACATTCATTCATTCAAAATGCAGCATAATTATATGTACACTCATGCAATATTAATGTGTCAAATCGCCATAATAAAACTTATATCGTATATAAATCCGGTTTTATGGAAATGCGTGATAATAACCAATTAAAATCACAAAATAATACTTAAATAAAATTTAAGTCCAAGTTAGTTATCCTAACTATTTAGGACTCAAAAGTTAGTCTCCACTAATTACTTGACAATAATTCAACTCGGTTTTGCGTTATTGCTCGGTTTTGACCCTTATTAACATAACTTTTATGTAATAATTCCAAATTAAATATTAATAATTAATAAATTGAAAATTAAATTTTTTTATATATTCTAGAACATTTCCAGGAACATCATCATGGTAAAATTTGGGCCACAAAATATGACAACCCTCGCGAATGCGGAAAATAAAACATACAGGCATGTGAATTATATAGCGGAAATACGGTATTTTAAAAACCTTTATACATGCAAGATATAAAAATACGAGGAGTGTCAAAATATTACAAACTAAATAAAAATACCACAAGAGACGTAGTCTCTCGAAATGTTAACAAAAGACAAAGTTATTAACAACTATCTAAAATCGTCTAGAGGTGATTCATCCAGGGACAACGCCCGCTAGCTCACACCCGAACCCAAAATACCACAAGCAAAAAGCCATCCATGCAAGCAACCTGTTCATTCATGAAAAACATGAACGCCACAATCAGTGGGGAGTAACTCCGGGTTCGCCCAGCCATATCACATTAAACGTACATAGAAGGAAATACAAAAGTAGAGCATGCATACATATAGATATACATGTGAGATACGATAAGGATAGATAGGCAATTCGATATATAATGATAAGAGCATAAGGATACAAATCCGAATCCATCATGTTATACAAAGACTCGGGGAAGACACTCTTAGGCAACCGAATACGCTCACTAGGGCTTGCATCTCACCGTTAGCGGTATAAGTTTGATAAGATTGAGACTCGACAACCAAACCATGCCAAGTCATGCGATGATCACAATAAATCCATCATATTGTCATCCATTCAAACATACCAATACATAGACGATGCCCAATCATGCAATGACCATGAATAATAAGTCATGAAATCACGCATTCAAGAACGACGACAGAAAGACGACATCTCTCACGGTAAATGAAACGCACTAGCACCGTGTACATGGCAAGTATGATTAAAAGGCATCCACGGGATATAACATTTCCTTGAACGCATACACGATGCTACATTTCGTATATGTGCACTAATTTCCTCCTGGTAGAACGACGATATAAATACCCGGTCCTAGTCTAAATCTGGCCAGAATCCCGAAATCACATTTTCCGGTTCGACATGCGATAACCGTTTCGCATCCAAGACTCGGTCTTACACATGACGCCGAGTACCCCAAATTCGGTAGATCAATTCACGAAAGAGGCGGAAAAGAGCTCAAGCCTCATAACAAGCGGTACGCTACATGCAAATAACACCACCTCGCAAGTACCCAACATTTGACGGCCGGGTCGATCAACGCATAGCGTTCAACTCCCAACACCGTCGTCGTATGCCCACTAACACA
>JAIUZE010003583.1:0-12464 GCA_022085475.1 Heliosperma pusillum
ATATTTCTTTTGTAGAATATTATTTCGTTTTGTAATGACCTTTTTATTTTATGACACCTTCGTATTGTATTCTCATATTTCTTTTATGTATTTAAATTATTTTTTTTCTTTCCGCAAATTTGAGGGTGTCACATGAAGCCAGAAGTAACAATTGGCTTATTACACACGAAACATAAGGGGTAAACTCCTTCTATTGATTTGACATTTTGAGGAGATACTCACAACTTCTTCTTTTATTTTTTTTTTTTCTCTTTTTCTTTCGATTTTTTTCATTTTTTCTATTTCTTTTTTTTTTTCTTTTCTTTTGAACATCACTTCTTGAATATTTTTCGTTCTCCAAATTCACTTTGTCATTAAGGAACAAAATCTTCTCAAAAGAGCACCCATACACCATAGTCTAACTACTAGCTCAAAAGGTAGGCAGTTTTTGTATGTAGCTATTATTTTGTGAAGCATTTGTATGAAGGGGTTAATTTTGAGGTGTAATTCAAAGTGAAAAAGGCTTCAAATCTTAGTGAATCATGAATGCAATGCTTATAGAAATGAAATGAGAACCATACTTATGCGTTTTGACATGACACACATCACAAGGAGAACTACACACACCTAGATGAGACTGGGTATAGATGTACCAGTCTAAGGAGGTCCTACCTTACAATATATGTAACTTGCCAAATGTCAAGATCAAGCGTACTCATCTATAGATTCATTCCATGCCTACTGTGTACAAGACTTCCCCATGTATGCACAATTCAATGAATATTGAATCATTATCTTTTGAAAGCTCTAAGTTTGGGAAATGTAACATGATAGCATAGTAAACAAGCAAGCAAAGCATGAAAAACATTCAATTGTGTTCAAAAATTTTAAATTTTCTCAAAAATCTTCTCTTTCTTTTATTCAAAACTAAAATGCAAAATGGGAAAATGCAATCCCTCCCCCAAGCTAAACATCACATTGTCCTCAATGTGAGCACAAAGACAAAATATGCAATGAGATGCTTAATGGGAAAAAGGAAAAATGAAAGAAGAATGAAGCTTACTAGTCAGCGCGGACTCCCCCAAGCTAGTCTTTTGGACTTGACAAGGAAGGTCTTTATAGATTTTCTTCAAAAACTCTTTCATCTTCAAAATAAATCCTAATAACGAAAAAGGGAATGCAAAAATAAAAATGCAAAAAGAAAAGGAACACAGGTTGCCTCCCGAGAAGCGCAATTTAAAAGTCTTGCTAGACTCCATTTCTTTTTCTGAAATCATCCTTTATCTTTTAGCTCACTATCATCCAAACTCATCTTCACAGCGTTCTTTACATTCTCCATCCAAGCCAAGCTTTTTCGAGAATAGCCTCTTCTAGTACTTTTAGCAGTAGTGCTTTTCGTATGCTCACCTGCAAGATAATCAACACTAACCTGTGCCTCCAATGGATCCGTCAGTAAGGATCGAGGCATAGAAGAAACAATAGAAGAGTCATCAACATTAAGCACATAACATGAGTCTTCTAGCACAGGACTCCTAACGGTGGAGTTTTTACTAAAGGTCACCTTGTCATCTCTTATCTCTAATGTCAACTTCCCATTCTTGACATCGAAAACTGCACCAGTGGTGTGCAAAAAGGGTCTTCCCAAAATGATTGGGATTCGAGAGTCCTCGGCCATGTCAAGTACTAGAAAGTCAACGGGAATGAAAAACTTACCAACTTTGACAGGCACATCTTCTAAAACACCCATAGGTTGTTTTAGAGAACGGTCCGCCATTTGCAAAGTAATATTAGTGCATTTCAAAGCACCCATGTTAAGTTTTTCAAACATAGAAAAGGGCATGACACTTACACTAGCACCTAGGTCGCAAAGGGCCTTATCAATGGTATAGGTGCCTATAGTGCAAGGGATGGAATAACTTCCAGGGTCCTTGAGTTTTGGTGGAGACTTATTTTGCAAGAGTGTACTACACTCTTCAGTTAAAGCTACGGTCTTAGTCTCATCGAAGGATCTCTTCTTGTTGAGTACTTCCTTCATAAACTTGGAATAAGAAGGAACTTCGGTAAGTAATTCAATGAAAGGGACGGTTACCTTTAAGTTCTTGACGACGTCAAGGAACTTACCATACTTTGCCTCCTCCTTGTGCTTTGCTAATCTTTCGGGAAATGGGACCTTGATCTCAATAGGAATCTCGGGCTCTTTCCCTTTTGACATGGGCAGCTTAGCTTCAATATTAACAACCACTGGCTCGTCATTATGCTTACCACTTCTCGAGGAAATGGCATTTATAGTTTCGTGAGGTTGGTAACATTGTGAAGGCAGCTGCCCTTGCTCTTGGTAGGTATTAGAAGAGGTATATTGGGAAATTTTAGCTTCCAACAATTTGATGGCGGCATCCTTAGCTTGATCGCTCTCTTGGAATTGAGCTATCATGGTGTCTTGCCTTTGAGCTAATTGCAGAATCATGGCTTCAATTTTACTTATACCATTGTCACTCTGTTGAGATGTAAAGGATTGAATTTGTTCCAGCTTTTGTGTGAGAAGGGCTACTTGGGCTTGTAAAAGTGTTAAAGTGGGGTCTTCTTGCTTAGATTTCGATGGTATGGAGCGGGAATTTCTATATTGAGAATCGTGAATTGCCATGGATTCAATGGTAGTGTGGGCATTTTCAACATTGATTTGATCAAATCTTCCATTGTTAGCGGAATCCAGGATTCGACGGGACTCTATATAGCATCCATTATAGAATGTGATGGCAAGGAGCCATTTATCTATCCCATGATGAGGACACTCTCTTTGCAAGTCCTTGTACCTCTCCCAGGCTTCATATAGGCTCTCATCATCTCCTTGTTGGAAACCAGTGATTTGACTTCTCAACAAAGCGGTCTTCTCTGGAGGAAAGTACTTTTGGTAGAAGGCAAGAGCTAAACTCTCCCAATCGGTGATACCTAATGTAACCTTATCAAGGCTATGTATCCACAACTTTGCCTTACCCCTCAAAGAAAATGAGAAGAGCATCTCTCTAATTTGCCCTTGGGTGACTCTAGTTTGTCTGATAGTGGAGCAATAGTCACAGAAGTTTTGGATGTGAAGGTTGGGATCTTCTATGGCATTGCCACTAAACTGGCTTCTTTCTATAAGGTTAATGAAGGCAGGTTTGATTTCAAAGTTTTGGGCTTCGATTTGGGGCGTAGCAATACCCCTTAGAAGTGTTTCTGCGGTGGGTTTGGAATGGTCTGAAAGTCGAACCATTTTTATTTTGTGAAGATGAAGATGGAGTGTTGTTTGAAATTTGATTGGTTTTTGTGAATGGATATGAGAATGGATCTTCTTCTCCTTCGAGATTAGATAGAATATCCGAGTATTTCTCACGAATACGATCTAAACTTGAAGTATAAGAAGCTTTTGAAATTTCGTTGAATAGCTTTTGTCTCCTACGTAGAGTTCTTTCTAGATCGGGGTCTAAAGAAAAGGGGTCCCTATTCTAGAAGATCTGGGCATAAGATTGAAAAGCTAAGATGAAAAATCAAGAGAGGTCTAGAGAAATTTGGGTTCCTAAAGACTAGATAAAACTAATTGCGATAGAAATCACAAGAAAAAGGAAAACTAAACTGTGCTCCCTGGCAACGGCGCCAAAATTTGACCGGGCCTGTCGCAAGCCCAATACAAAGATAAATTACCCAGACTAGGCTAATAACAAATTAATGTAATTAGGGAAGTAGGGGTCGATCCTTAGGGAGATGGTGTTTCCTATGGAATGTGAATTGTCTCGCAATTGAGTTCTATCTAATGATTATCTGGGTTTTGAGATTTTTGATATCTAAACTAATATAAAGCATAAATAAAAACAAAATAAAAACAAAATAAAAATAGTAAAGCAAGTAATGAAAAGCATCTAGGGAAGTAGGTTCACACATGTAGATTGATATATTGATGAAATTGGATTTAGGATATGCAAATAATTCATTGAGCGTTCGTAAGAATGGTGTGTTCATTACAATCATAGATCAGATGGTCTAGCAGGCTTTTAGTGCGATTTACTAGGTCTTAATCCACTATGTCATGCTTTGTCTATTCAATTCCTGTATATCTACCTTGGAAAAGAATTCCATACTAGTCAAATGATTTTAGCTAAAAATCGTTAACTATCGTTACAATCCAAACATGCATAGACACAATGTTTTAAAGGCACAATTCTTTTATCCAATTAACATCTTTTAATCAATCTAACATGGCTACCCTACACCCTAGAAAGGATGACTACTCACTCATGATGATATCTATGTCTAAAATGATATTAACAATGAAAACTAGGATAGACATGTTTATTTGGTTTTGACTTTTTATATGGCGATAATAACGACGCTAATTGATAATCTAGGAAATGAAACAACGATTATAACGGTACTAAAATGAATCTAAGACAATATGTAAAGCGAATAACAATCAAATGGACAACAGTAAGAACATTAAACAAGGGATAAAACAGAAATACCTATATGACGACAATGATAACAATAATAGAAAATCCTTGCAAATAATAAACGATCCTTGAATTGCAACGTGCAACAGGAGTTCAATGCCATGCTCAAAGACAAGGCCAATCAACCTATGATCAGCCTAACCAGGATTCAATGCCAAACCTACCCTATGTCAAAAGCTATCTTAATGCTTTGTATAGCCCAGGCCCAAGCAACCACACAAAGACACGAGCCAGTGGTAGCCATGACACGAGCCAAGACCAAACAAGCCACAAAACAGACTCACAAAACAAGCCAACAAAACCTTTGGAAACTCAGCCAGCAGCAGTGCCTTGGGGAGGGTCTCAGGGCAACTTCCAAGCTTAGGGACTCCAAACCAACTATGGGGCATGGTACTAGGGAGGGTCTACTACCTTTTTGTCCAGGAAACCTTCCTCAGAAAACGTCAAGAACACCCCTCAAAACACAACCCAAGTGAACCAGTCCAGTTACAGCCTTACATGTAGCAGTTTAGCTGTTTTGTCAAACCTTCCTCTTTTAGCCAATCAAACAAGCCTAACCAATCCCTAAACCTATGTCTTGGGAAGGTCCTCTACAACTTTCCCCAGGACTTCCCTTCCAAGAAACAAACACACAAAGAGTTAGCTTAGGGACAACTTCAAACTGTCCAGATTTCAGCCTTTGGTGTAGTAGTTAATATGTCACTGTCAACCTTCCCCTTTTGAACAAACAATGCGTGAGGTACCTTCAGCACATCTTTGGGAGCCTTCCTACTTCAGTTTGGTTCACAAACCCAAGCTTGAAAGTCCACTCTTCACCCAAGACACACCTGATCAAACAATTAAGGAAGATTGTCTCTTTAGAAACTACTTTCTACTTTATCTACTTTATGTCAGAATTCTGCAAGTTTGTAGCTGTTATTTTGTTTCATGTTGTAAGCCCTTGTGGCCCTAGATGTGTCCTAAACGTCTGAGTGTATCCTTGCTGCCTATATAAGGCCTTCACCTAATGAAATACAAATCAGATTTGAAGTAAAACATAAAACTGAAACCTTGTTTCTGTTGCATCTCTTGGCTGTGTGCTTGAGACAACTTCCTTTGCTTTGTGCTTGGAAGAGAGCTTGGGTCCTTAGCTGTGTGCTGGGATCAAAGTTCAACCCTCAATCATTGGCTTTGTGCTTTGGTTAAGGTCCTATCCTTGTTCTTTAACAATCAATTCAAACAGAAACAGAGTATTTGCAAAGTGTCTGAATCTCAATCAAATTGTCATTGTTTAGTTGTCTTTCTGAATAGTTTCAGTGCAAATTGGTTATCAGAGCTTTGGTTTGTGAGTTCATCTACCTAACTACATTAAAAACACAAAATACAACCATGAGTGAAGAGAGAATCACAGGTCTTGAAAACACAGTTCAAGATCTTGTCAGAACTGTAATGGAGGTCTCTAGATCTGTCAATGAACTCCTTGAGGGCCAACAGAACAATGATACAAGGGGAGGCAGAGGTCGAGGAAGAGGAGCACCTTTCCCACAAGGTGGAGTAAGGAGGAGACAACCTGTAGATCAGTTTGAAATGTCAGATTCAGATGGCTCAGATCACAATCTTCTCAGACACCAAGACAAAGATATCAAGGTAGAGATTCCTGACTTTCTAGGTAGCTTGAACCCTGATGATTTCTTAGATTGGCTAAGGTCTGTAGAAAGAGTCTTTGAGTTTAAAGGATACACTGATAGAAAGGCTTTTAAGGTTGCTATCATGAAACTAAAAGGCTATGCCTCACTGTGGTATGAAAACATGAAAACCTTGAGGGTTAGGGAAGGGAAAGAACCTGTTAAGTCATGGCTCAAACTGAAAAAGAAAATGAGAGCTAAGTTTGTCTCTAGGGACTACACTCAGGACATGTTCATTAAGCTCACTCACCTTAAACAAGACCAAAGACCTGTAGAATCTTATTTAAGAGACTTTGAACAACTTACATTGCAATGTGAGGTTGTTGAGAAATCTGAGCAAAAGATAGCAAGGTTTTTAGAAGGCTTGGATGAGAGGATAGCTAGTAAAGTTAGGCTGCAAAACATATACTCCTTTGAGGAAGCTGTCAACTTGTCCTTAAGAGTAGAAAAGTTGGGGAAAGGGAAAGCCAGTGTCTCTAAAACTCCTGCTAGAACACCTAACTACAAACCTTTTGTAGGAATTAAGATGGGAGAACCTGTGGCTCCTACTAAGACTCCTTTTAACCCTGATAAAAGCAAGGTTGTTGAGGCAGGCCAAAGGAAGACTACCCCCCTCAAAAAGTGTTTTCAATGTCAAGGATATGGACATTTTGCTAGAGAATGTCCATCTAAAAGAGCTCTGAGCACTCTAGAAGTAATCCTTTGGGGGGATGATGAGGTGTTGGTCTGTGATGAGGAGATGGAAGAGCCTGAGATAGAGGCTAGTGAGGAGTTGATAGAACCTGATGCTGGGTTAAGTCTGGTGACTTGGAGGGTGATGCACACACAACCCCAACCCTTAGAAGAAGATCAAAGACACCAGCTCTTTAGAACTAGGTGCACCATAAAAGGGAGGGTGTGTAATCTGATTGTGGATGGAGGGAGTTGCACCAATGTAGCCTCTAAGACAATGGTGGATAAACTAACATTGTCCACCAAAGACCACCCTCAACCTTACAAGCTTAGGTGGCTGAACAAGGGGGCTGAAGTTAGAGTAGATCAACAATGTGTTGTTCCATTTTCTATTGGGAAAGGATATGCTGATGAGGCCCTGTGTGATGTATTGCCTATGGATGCTTGTCACCTTCTATTAGGGATGCCCTGGGAGTTTGATAGGGATGCTGTCCATCAGGGAAGGGACAATACTTACTCTTATAGGTTTGGGAAGAAGAAAATCATCTTAGCTCCTTTACCCCCTATCCTGAAAGGGAACCCTCCACTCTTAACTGAAGCTGCTAAGGAAGTTCTGCTGTTAAGTGAAGCAGAGATGGAACAAGAGTTAAATGATCTTAGGCCAGTCTATGTCCTCCTCACCAAGGAGGTAGGGGAAGGGTCTAACCAAGTGCCTAAGGAAGTACAAGCCTTGCTGAAAACCTATGAGGATGTTTTCCCTGCTGAACTACCTAGTGGATTACCCCCACTAAGGGGAATTGAGCACCACATTGATCTAGTCCCTGGGGCTGTCCTTCCAAACAAGCCAGCCTATAGAAGTGACCCCAGGGCAACACAAGAGCTGCAATCTCAGGTGGGAGAATTGCTTAGCAAAGGGTATGTCAGGGAGTCTCTTAGTCCTTGTGCTGTACCAGCACTGCTAGTGCCTAAGAAAGATGGAACTTGGAGGATGTGTATAGATAGCAGAGCAATTAACAATATCACCATTAAGTATAGGTTCCCTATACCTAGACTCAATGACATTCTGGATGAACTCAGTTGGGCTCAAGTGTTCACTAAGATTGATCTAAGGCAAGGGTATCATCAAGTAAGGATAAGAGCTGGAGATGAGTGGAAGACTGCTTTCAAGACCAAGCATGGGCTGTATGAATGGTTAGTGATGCCATTTGGGCTCTCCAATGCCCCTAGCACCTTCATGAGGCTCATGACAGAAGTCTTAAGGCCTTCCTTGGGAAATTTCATTGTGGTATACTTTGATGACATTCTAGTCTACAGTTCAAGCAAGAAGGAACACCTACAACATCTGAACTTGCTTTGTGAGGTTCTCAGGAAGAATAAGCTATATGGTAAGCTAGAGAAGTGCACTTTCATGCAGCCTGAGGTTCATTTGCTTGGGTTCATCATATCAAAGGATGGGGTAGCTGTTGATCCTGAGAAGGTTAAGGCAATCAGGGATTGGCCCACACCTAGGACAGTGACAGAGGTCAGGAGTTTCCATGGGTTGGCATCCTTCTATAGAAGGTTCATTCAGGGGTTCAGTTCTATCATGGCTCCTATCACAGAATGCATGAAGAAAGGAGCGTTTACTTGGGGAGAAAAGGCAGAGAAGTCCTTCAAAACCATTAAGGATCTGTTGTGTAGATCCCCTATACTAGGCTTACCTGACTTTAACAAACTGTTTGAAGTAGAATGTGATGCAAGTGGGTTAGGAGTTGGGGCAGTACTGATTCAAGAGAAGAGGCCCATAGCCTATTTCAGTGAGAAGCTAAGTGGAGCAAGGTTGAATTACTCTACCTATGACAAAGAGTTTTATGCCATAGTGAGAGCTCTGAATCATTGGGGGCATTACCTAAAACCTAAGCCTTTTGTGCTACATTCCGACCATGAGGCTTTAAAGTTCATCAATGGTCAACACAAACTCAACCCCAGGCATGCCAAGTGGGTAGAATTCCTGCAATCTTTCTCCTTTTCAAGCAAGTACATAGAAGGCAAGAACAATGTAGTAGCTGATGCCCTTTCTAGGAGATCTGTGATGTTGTCTTTCATGGAGCAAAGGGTCCTAGGCTTTGAATTCATGAAGGAACTCTACATGGAAGATCCAGACTTCAAGGAGGAATGGGAAGTGTATGCAGAAGGAAAACTCAAGAAGGGGAGCAAGTACTTGACACAGAATGGATTCCGCTTCCAAGGAAACAAACTATGCATACCTAGAGGTCCTTACAGAGGATTACTAGTCAAGGAGGTCCATTGCAATGGACTTGCAGGGCACTTTGGGGTACAAAAGACCTATGAGATATTGCATGAGCAGTTCTATTGGCCCAAGATGCTAGGTGATGTGCAAGACACTATTAAAAGGTGCAAACCCTGTCAACTAGCCAAGTCACAGTTCCATGCAGGTCCCTACACCCCACTACCTGTACCAAACAAACCTTGGGAGGACATCAGTATGGATTTCATAGTGGTATTGCCTAGGACACAAAGGGGCAAAGACTCAGTAATGGTGGTAGTGGATAGGTTCAGCAAAATGGCCCACTTTGTTGCTTGTAAGAAGACAGAAGATGCCATGGGGGTAGCAGAACTCTACTTCAAGGAAATAGTAAAGTTGCATGGGGTACCAAGAAGCCTTGTGTCTGATAGGGATACTAAGTTTATGAGCCACTTTTGGAGGTCACTCTGGAGGCTCCTAGGTTCAAGGTTACTCTTCAGCACATCATACCATCCCCAAACAGATGGGCAGACAGAGGTTACTAACAAAACTCTAGGAAGAATCTTGAGATGTATCATTGCTAAGTCATTAAAGGATTGGGATATCAAACTGTCACAAGCTGAGTTTGCATTCAATAGAGCTCCCTCACACAGCACATGTAAGACCCCTTTTGAAGTTGTTTATGGTGCTAATCCTCTAATGCCAACAGACCTAGCACCAGTGATAAGGAAAGAAGTCAACTATGATGCCAAAGAAAGAGTACAACAGATGATGCAGATTCACAGTCAAGTCAAGAAACAGATTGAGAGAACAAATGAAATGTATAAGTCAAGAGCCAAAGGTCCAAAGAAAGCTAGAGAGTTCAAGGTAGGAGACATGGTGTGGCTGCACTTAAGGAAAGAAAGATTCCCAGAGAAAAGGAAAAACAAACTCATGCCAAGAGCTGATGGTCCTTTTGAAGTGCTTGAAAGGGTAGGACCTAATGCTTACAAGATAGATTTACTAGGGGATTATGGGGTACATGGGACATTCAATGTGGGAGACCTAAGTCATTATCAAGAAGACTCTGAGGATGAA
Source organism: Heliosperma pusillum (assembly GCA_022085475.1). Lineage (NCBI taxonomy): Eukaryota > Viridiplantae > Streptophyta > Magnoliopsida > Caryophyllales > Caryophyllaceae > Heliosperma > Heliosperma pusillum. The sequence goes on from JAIUZE010003583.1 coordinate 10,119, forward strand.
GAGGATTTGAGGGCAAATCTTTTTCAAGAAGGAGGGGTTGCAACAGGAGTTCAATGCCATGCTCAAAGACAAGGCCAATCAACCTATGATCAGCCTAACCAGGATTCAATGCCAAACCTACCCTATGTCAAAAGCTATCTTAATGCTTTGTATAGCCCAGGCCCAAGCCACCACACAAATACACGAGCCAGTGGTAGCCATGACACGAGCCAAGACCAAACAAGCCACAAAACAGACTCACAAAACAAGCCAACAAAACCTTTGGAAACTCAGCCAGCAGCAGTGCCTTGGGGAGGGTCTCAAGGCAACTTCCAAGCTTAGGGACTCCAAACCAACTATGGGGCATGGTACTAGGGAGGGTCTACTATCTTTTTGTCCAGGAAACCTTCCTCAGAAAACGTCAAGAACACCCCTCAAAACACAACCCAAGTGAACCAGTCCAGTTACAGCCTTACATGTAGCAGTTTAGCTATTTTTGTCAAAACTTCCTCTTTTAGCCAATCAAACAAGCCTAACCAATCCCTAAACCTATGTCTTGGGAAGGTCCTCTAAAACTTTCCCCAGGACTTCCCTTCCAAGAAACAAACACACAAAGAGTTAGCTTAGGGACAACTTCAAACTGTCCAGATTTCAGCCTTTGGTGTAGTAGTTAATATGTCACTGTCAACCTGCCCCTTTTGAACAAACAATGCGTGAGGTACCTTCAGCACATCTTTGGGAGCCTTCCTACTTCAGTTTGGTTCACAAACCCAAGCTTGGAAGTCCACTCTTCACCCAAGACACACCTGATCAAACAATTAAGGAAGATTGTCTCTTTAGAAACTACTTTCTACTTTATCTACTTTATGTCAGAATTCTGCAAGTTTGTAGCTGTTATTTTGTTTTATGTTGTAAGCCCTTGTGGCCCTAGATGTGTCCTAAACGTCTGAGTGTATCCTTGCTGCCTATATAAGGCCTTCACCTAATGAAATACAAATCAGAGTTGAAGTAAAACATAAAACTGAAACCTTGTTTCTGTTGCATCTCTTGGCTGTGTGCTTGAGACAACTTCCTTTGCTTTGTGCTTGGAAGAGAGCTTGGGTCCTTAGCTGTGTGCTAGGATCAAAGTTCAACCCTCAATCATTGGCTTTGTGCTTTGGTTAAGGTCCTATCCTTGTTCTTTAACAATCAATTCAAACAGAAACAGAGTATTTGCAAAGTGTCTGAATCTCAATCAAATTGTCATTGTTTAGTTGTCTTTCTGAATAGTTTCAGTGCACAATGCTTGAATCACACAAAGGAGATTACAAGGATGAAATCCTTATTAATCTAAACTAAGGGACAGAAATAAAACTAAGAACTAAAGACTAAAGAAGAAGAAAATGAGAGAAGGGAGGCTAGTTCCCCCTCCTCCTAATCTAAAGAGAAGTATATGAAGAGAAGAGAAGAGAAGTATAAAAAGATGGATGATTTGATATGAGGGGCTAGAGCATCTATTTATAGTATTAGGGTTTCGTGGAGAAGAGGTCAGGCATTAAACACATAGGTCAAAAATAGGATGAAGGAGCCGCAATGCACGAAGCAGCACACATACCCGATTGGGTACACACTTACCCGATCGGGTAAGTCGTCTTCTGGAAGCAATTGACTAACGCTTCATCTTCCTTTGCTTTGACTTGACTTCCAACATCCCCCTTGACTTGTACAATCGGGTTTGTTGCTTGGATATGATGTAAAGCGATGAATTCTTCCTCCTAATTGATTGATCTTCCGACAACTACGAAACCGTCCTTGCTTCTTCTCTCTTTCGAATTAGTGAACCTCCTTGAAATGCCTTTCACTTGGTAAAGCTTGCTTCTTCAAATCGTCGGGTTCTAGGCAAATGCTCGGGAATATAGAAAAAGGGCGTAGAAACGTCACTTTCCCTACAAAACAGGTTAGAACACAGGAATTCGCCTAGAAGACGATATTAGCTCATAAAGTGGCTTAACAAAGCACAAATGACATACAAAACCGAGCTACAATAGGGGTTAAAACCATACAAATATTCACTTATCACCATTCCCAAGAGGATGATCACAAGGTTTGTCACTAATCATATCAATTGTGACAATCGATGGTACTTCACTCCCTTGGGTGTTTTGACTAGAACTCGACGGGGTCAACTCCTCTACTCTCTTTTGGAGAGATAAAATGGCTGATTTAAGTGAGTTTAGGCTAGAAATGAAGTAAGAGCTCATTTTATGTTGGGTTCGGGTTACCTCTTTTAACTTGACATCTATTAGACCGTTTTGAAAAGATGAGTATTGTGGTGTATGAGTAAATTGGGCTTGATAAACTTGTGGGTGAAAAGGGTTTAAGGGTGTG